>JAJIYU010014760.1:0-13059 GCA_030144865.1 Tinospora cordifolia
CAATTATTCTTCATCCTAAAGCAAAGAGTTGACACTTCCTTCTTAGCTTGTTCTAATCTTCTTATTGGCAACCCTTTTGTTCTTGAGTGATCTTGAAAGTATTCTTGAGTGTTTGAGTGTTTGATTGAGTGTTCTTGAGTTATCTTTGAAGTGCAAGAAGTGTTTAAGAAAGGAACCTCTGCTGAAATTTTGAAAAAAAAAACTTTATAAGGTGGACAGGATTTCTTATACTTCTACTTTATTAGTTTGAGTTTCTAGCATATTCATGCATCTTTTATTTTTAGTTCGACATGTTTATTTTCAGCTATCAACATGTTTGATAATGATTTAAGTTTTGATTATCATGTATGCATGTTTTAAGCATTCATGACACCATGCCATGTCTAGTTTCCATGCTTAGGTTTGATTTGAATTATGAAGCATGATATGTATTGTTTTCACGTTCTTTAAATGGTTTATTCTTAATTTTATTATTCTGATTTTTGATTCATGAATATGTTGGAATTGAGATTAAGACTTTGAAGTTTTGAACCACATACTGCCATAATAATTTAAGTGATGCTATGATTGTCCTTGACATATACTTAGTGTATATGGGGCTCATCACTGCATGTGGATGGGTATAACCCAAAGTACTTGAAACGTGGACATGAGATCCTTATTCCAATGGAATATGACAAGATGAATTATTTTTCCGTCCAAGAGTGGAGTGCTTTGATAAGAACATCAAGGGATTATAACCCTTTTCAGTCTTAATGTCAACAGTAACCAAAGATCTAAGGGAATTGAATCATGAAGACTACTTTGATAAGAACATCAAGGGATTCACTGGGTCATGTGCTCACCCGTTCCCCTCCTATTTTTCAAGAAATTGAATCATGAAGACTACTGAAAATTTGATAGGGTTTTAAATTTGGAAAGTTTATATGTAAGGGAATGCTGCCCGAATTTTGATTATTTAAATTAAGACTTTCACTAAATTTAGTTTCTAATTTGAATTATGTACTCTTTTATCATTTGAAATTCAAGTATTTACTTATTTTTTAATACCCTAAAGTCTTTGTACTCAATTAAATAAAATTTATTATTTATTCAGTGAAATTTAGGTGTAAAATGAAACCGGGCTCATTTTAGGGCTAAATTTGGTAAGTTCCAAAAGTCTCATTTAGTGACTCGTAGGAACCCAAAACAATCTAAAACGAAGTAAGGTGACATGAACCAACTAATTGGACAACATATCCAAAAATTAGAACAATTGGTCGAGGTTAAGGTTTTCATTTACCAAACGCCCTTTAGGGGGTCCAAATTAGAAAGAATTGTCATTTAGAGTACTTCAGGGGATCAAAATGACTTGAAATGAAACAAAATGACATGAACTAACAAAATGAATAATATATCCAAAAATTAGAACAATTGGCCAAGATTTGGATTTTCATTGCTTAGTGAGCTCAGTGGGTCTTAAATAAGGAAAGTTTTTGAAGAAAAATCGCCTAAGGCCAAACCATACCTTAAAATGTGCATTAGGCTCATGTGATTTCAAAACTATAGGATATAAATCATAACTTTATGTGAATAAGGAGATATTAATTTTTATTTGATTTTTATGAACCCATGAAGTTATGACTACCCCCACTTAATTGTGTACACCCACACCCACTTAAGCCAAAATCGGCCCAACCACATACATGTGTGTTTGCACACATGTGAGCAACCCTATTTAGATAGTTTCTTAGAACCAAGATGAGCATCTTTGAATATTATATGGTGTCCTTTCAAATTTGATATTGTACACCCATGCTTGATGTCCAAGAAATAAGAAAATGAGAAAGTATTCCTTGTGTGTTTGTGTGATGAACAAGGAAGGAAACTAAAAGGGAAAGTTGCCATGAGCACATAGGGGACGTCCCATTTGAATTAGGATATGATTTAAACCTCTTTTGTGTTCACATATAGTTAGGAAACAAGATTATACTCATATCTTTTGAATTAGAAAGCCATAGTGGTCCCACTTGCCAACCATGGGCACACTTGCCCTCTTTATGCAAACCATCCCCTTTATGTATAAAAACTTGCCCAAATTTTTGTGAGCTTCCCAAGCTGCCCTAGGATGTCACATATGCTCTCATGAACATCTATATAAAACCCCCCTTGCTCACTTTCATCTCATCCCAAAGCAAAGAGTTGACATTTTCTTCTTTATTTGTTTTTGCCCTTTTCTTGGCACCTCTTCTCACCCTCTTTTCTCTCTTGTGTGAGGAGTTCTTATTTCAGTAGAGAGTTTTTAAAGTAGTTTTTGTTGGTGGTTAAAAGTTCTTGAAGTTCTGAATGTGGTAGAAAGGGAAACCTCTGCCGAATTCAAAAGAAACTCAGATAATGGTAGAAGGGATTTCTAGAACTTCTTCTTTACTACTTCAAGTCTTTAGTATATTCATGTTTATTTTTAGTTTTCAACATTTTTGTATTTCACTTTGAAGCATGTTTGATCAAGTATTATTTTCAATTTAATATGTTTTCATGTTTTAATTCATACATGATAGCATAACATGCTTAGAAACCATGCTTAGGCTTATTTTTGAATTTTCAAGCATGCCATGTATGTTTTCATGTTCTCTTGATTATTTAAATTCTAATATTAATTATTATGATCTTGTTTGATATTTATTTGAAATTAAATATGAGAAATTAAAGATAAAAATCACGTACCATCATAGTAGTCTAAGTGATTCTATGGGTGTTCTTTGCATATACTTAGTGTATATGAGTAATATCATTAAGTATGGATGTGTTTTAAAATACTTGGAATGTAGACATGTGATCCTTATTTTCAATGAAACGTGACAAGATGAATTGTCTTTCCATCCCAAAATAGGAGTATTTCAATGAAGAACATCAAGGGATTAAAAACCCCTTTTGGTCAAATATACAATGCTAACAAGATATTGTTTGAAATGCTTACTGCTTGTAAGTGATTGAAATTAGATGCACTTTTGATTTGAATTAGTAAATTAGTAGTTTGATGAATGATCTACTGGGCTATATGCTCACCCCTTCCTTTTATTTTTCAAGAATTTGAAATGCATGATCAAGCTTGCTAAGGGATTAGAAACTATATTTTTAGAAAGTTCCTATGTAAGAGCATATTGCCCAAATTTTGAATTAAAACTTCTGCTGAATTTTCGTTTTAAATTTTTGAGTTATGTACTCTTTCTTTTGATTATATGAATTCAATAATGTATTTCTTTATTTTATAAATAAAGAGTTTGAAGTTTTCTTTTATGTACTTTTATTACCTTGTTGAATTTTAAACTTAATGGAAGTGTATTCATGAGTATTTTAATAAGTGTTAGAATAAAGGAATTGAAATACAAGTTGTGTACTTGTAAATGCAACATAGGACCCAACCCGCCTTGTGGTTGAGCTTAAACCTGTCTCTTGGGGGTTGGGGTGTTACATCTTTATTATTTTTTGAATAAATAAAGATTGAAATATTTCTTTTATCCCATTGTAATAGTCTTACTAAATTAAAATTAAATTGTCTGAGTTATGTGCTCATTATGAATTAATAAGATTTGGGATAATTGAAATAGAATGTGATGCAAGTTGTATACTTGTAAAAGTAACATGGCTCGTCATGCCTTGTGGTTAAGTCTAATAGAAAGTCTCGGTGGTCAAGGTGTTACAAAGCATTTAGTGCTTTTGATCGTTCTCGGCTCGCTTTTAGGGTAGGTGAGGTTTCAATCATGTAAGCAAAAGCGAGTTCAATCAACGTCTCAACTACTTCGCAACTACCATTTTAATACCTTGAAAATCCTGTACTTAATAAAATGAGAATCTCAATATCAATTGGATGAAATTTGGGTGAGAAATGAAATTGGGTCCATTTTAGGGGCTAATATAACAAGTCCAAAATCCTCATTTAGTGACCCTTAAGACCTTTGAATGACCTGAAATTTCATGAGATGAAAAAAATTGATCAACTAGACAACATATCCAAAAATCAGCTCAATTGGACAAGAATTGGGGTTTCATTTGCCTAACACCCTTCAGGGGAGTCTAAATTAGGAAAGTAAATGAAATAAAAATCACCCTAATCAAATAATGGTTTGAAAATATGCATTAATCTATCATGAACACAAAAATATGATCAAAGCCCTTAATTCCTAGTAAATGATGAGATATGAATTTTTATTAAATTCATGTGGACCCATAAATGCATGACCAACCATAAATGGTCTTGTCCACCCATAGTCCATAATCGACCCTTACATGTATGTGTGTGTGTGTGTGTGTGCACACATGTGAAAAGAAAAGCTTCTAAAAATATAGTGTGTATGCAAATACAAACCCTAGCTACCACCTTGGGACGCGATCTTGTGCTTATCAAAGATCAAAGTCAAAAATGAAAGGTTTCCATGATTACACCAAAGCACCAAATCAAGGAGATTCACATGCAAGTAGGCCAAAACACCCTTTATGGTGTGCCAAGCCCAATGGAACCAAGATTATAAGCTTTCTTACTAACATCTTGACTGTATTTGCTTGATGATTCATACACCCAAACCATGGAAACATATTGAAACCATAAACCCTAGGGTGTATGCTCCCATGACGCCACTAAGGAAATGATTCCATGAATTATATGTGTGATGCCCATGAAAATGTATTAATTAGGAAACATGTCATGAGCCTAAAATATGATCTAGATGGATGTCCAAGATGGTTTAGAAGTTGTCCTAAATCTAATTTGTATTCATACACATAAAGGAAGCAAAGAAAGATACAAGGATTTTTTGCAAATGAGATTAGGAAACCCTAATGAGCACACTTACCCTATTCTATGCAAGCCATCCTCTTATGTAGGAATGTTGCTCAACTTCTAAGCTCCCCAAGCTACCTAAGATGTTCCCCCTAGCCCCTTGAAAATCTATATAAACCCCCTTTGTGCCCACTTCTTCTTCATCCCAAAGCAAAGAATTAATACTTCCCTTTTTGCTTGTTTTAGCCCTCTTCTTGGCAACCCCTTTTCCTCTCTTGTTTTTTGAGTGATTTTTAGAGAAAAGTTAGGATTTGAGATTATTTTACATTCTTGAAGTTGCTGGTGGTGCATAAAAGAAGGGAACTTCTACCTGATTTTCTTCAAACAAGCAACTTTCCTACATGTTTGATCATGATTTAGGTTTTGATTATCATTTATGCATGTTTTAAGTATTCATGACACCATGCCATGCCTAGTTTTCATGCTTAGGTTTAATTTGAATTGTGAAGCATGTTATGTATTATTTTTATGCTTTTTGAATGTTTTATTCTTAATTTTACTATTCTGATTTTGGATTCATGAATATGTAAGAATTAAGTTTAAGACTTTGAACTTTATGAACCACATACTGCCTTAGTAATCTAAATGATACTATGAGTATTCTTTACATATATTAAGTTTATATGGGGCTCATCACTATATGTGGATGGGTATAACCCAAAATCTTGGAATGTGGACATATGATCCTTATTCCAATGAAATATGACAAGATGAATTGTCTTTCCATCCAAGAGTGGAGTATGTTGATAAGAACATCAAGGGATTAGAACATCAAGGGATTAGAACCTCTTTCAGTCTTAATGTCAACAATAACCAAATATATTGTTTGAATCGCCTAATTGTTTATTAGCATTTGAATTTGGATGTGCTTTTGATTTGAATTAGTAACTTAGATGTTTATTAAATGATCCACTGGGCTATGTGCTCATCCCTTTCCCTCTTATTTTTCAGGAAATTGAATCATGAAGACTACTGGGTATTTGATAAGATTTTAAATTTGGAAAGTTTATATGTAAGGCCATGTTGTCCAACTTTTAATTATTTAAATTAAGACTTTCACTGAATTTACTTTTTAATTTGAGATATATACTCTTTTGTTATTTGAAAATTAGATTATTTATTTCTTTATTATAAAGATTAAAGATTTTCTTTTATTTCCCATGTAAAAGTCTTATTTAATTAAAGTAAAACTTTTTAGGTTGTGTGCTCATTATGAATTAATAAGACTTGAGATAATTGAAATAAAATGTATTGTACGCCTTGTGATTAGCTAAACAATCAAGTCTCGGGAGTTGGGGTGTTACAACCATACCACTACCATTCAGTCAAGGGTAACATCCCCTTCCTGAGCTTCAATTTTGTTGGCTGGGATTGAGGCACTCAGAATTGAATTGCCCCTTGCTGGCATGCTTTCTATCTAGTAAGTGGGAGCTCATTCTTCCATTTTGAGATCTTTTGATTCATAAGATCATCATAGATTATTTTCATCCTCGTGTGAAGGTAGAGAAGTAAACCCACTCATCAAAGTTCTATGCAAACTCTTGCTTTAAAATGTAAAAGTATGTTAAATCACTTGGGCACACAGAACCTGCATTCAATCACATTTTGAAACCGTACACTCACTTCACTTCTTCAAACTTTGCTCTCGCTTTCTTTTAAGGAAGCATTTGGTTCCTTTTTTCTTTTGTTAGTTAACCCACCTTTTTCTAAAATGGATTCCCCCTTTCGCTCATTGCTAGGTTTTAGAATTCCTTAGTAGCTACCTTATGTCAACCTACTTTTTATGTAAAAAAAACAATTTGTAGAGTTACCTTGCTTGCAGACAGATGAAGGAACAATCAGAATCAAGTGTTGATGGACAGTTAAGCAAAAAAAGAGAGGGTAAGTGGAAGAAATAAGGTGTGAGCAGGGTTGTTGTCCTCTTTATTATAGTCCCCTTCCCTACCCAACACTATCAGTGAGCCTCTTGTTTTTAAGACTTAATAAGGTCTCTTGTGGCCTAATTATTACTACAACGTTCTCTACCACAAAATTTGACTTTTTGGCAAAATGAAGGGGGGCTAGTCTAGATAGATGGAAACTACTTTTTCCCTTCTTGTTTGTTTCCTAAGCTGCTTGTTTACACGGGCCTGAAAAAATATTATATAGACAACTCTACTACCATCATGGTGAAGCTTTTTTCTTGAAGAGGACACAATAGGTTGGGAAACCAAGAGAATGCTTCGTGTTTTCTTATCTTCTTCCTGCCCTAGGAGTAGCAAAAAAAGGGATTAACATTATTGGCCCATCGCAATCTTCATGCTTAAAAGAGCCAGCCTAGCATCCTTTTGTAGGCACTTCACAACTCTTTCGAGGGAGCAATGTGGGAACCATAACCCCGTAGGGTATGGGCTACATCTGATGAGTTAGATTTTGATTACAAGGAGGAACTAAGTGGCTACCTTCATTCCCTTCATGAAGGAGCAGTAAGGGGTGAGTAAGTGCAGAGAAGGGTGCCTTTAATGTTGGTGTTGCAATTGCAGGTATCAGTTTGACTTTCTTTCATTTTGGTTATGGAAAGTGAAAGTTGTTTCGTTTAATATGAGATCCTTGAACACCTCGCGAGAATTCTAGAATAGATTGGAGAGCTTGGATGGGGTTTTAGCAGGGCACGCCCCACGTTAGAGGCAAGGAATTCAATGAAATGTTCCTTGTTCAATATCTTGGCTGTTCAAGAAGTTTGCTACTCTTAAAGTGAGTACATAGTTATAATATTAGAAAAGATTAGACTCTTCATTTAGGGAGTCTATGCTCTCACAACTGCCCGCTTAGAAGAGCCACTCGTGCTGTAGTGTTTTCATATAAGATAAGCATGCCACCTGCCAATAGGTTGAGTGAATCAAAGTTATCTTTTGGTCAAGTATCCATTGCTCTGTTGTGGCTTGCCCCTGAACTATGCAAAAGAATCAAGGCTGGGGGCCAAAAGCAACCAAATTATTCCTTGGTGAATTGGGAAACTCGAACTACGCACATACAAAACCCTAGGACCTCTACTCTAAGTTTATAAAATGTGAGACCAAATATCTAAAAATTTTTTTATAAAATTTTACTTGCTAACGTTGAGAAAAGTTTTATCTACATCCCTTCTTTGTTCCACTACTCACATACATCCTCTTCTCCATGTGTTCCCACCTAGCACCGCATCATTAAGCAATTTGTTTGATACTCCAAACATATATTTTTGTCATAATCAACAATATGCAAATATAGTATATTACATAAAACTTGATCAGCATTAGTTAAAAAGCTTACACATACATCATCATAAATTGTGATATTATTGTGCATTTTAAAGTATGTTAGGATTGTAATTACTAAGCATTTTAATGCAAATAAACGTTTATAAATAATATTTGTATTATTTTATGTAAGCGCATGTTTGAATTTATTCTTAGTTATTTTTGGTTATTTTTTGTATAATGATTGATTAAAATTACTGTAGCCGGTTTGGAAGTTATTAAATAGTGCGTTTATGCATTCTATTTGTTTTCTTGTAGGTCTTTGTGAGGCAAAAACTGTAGCGAATTTTACGATATAGAAAGGAGCCAAAGCATATTATAGTCGTTTCGGCGCCAAGAGTGAGCTCCACAGAGCAATTTAGAAAATGATACGGACACCAGACTAAATTGCGGTTCTGCGGCACCGCTAACAAGGGCTTTTTTTGTTTATTAATTTATTCTTTAAAATTTTGTATAACTTTTTTAGGGTTCGAGGAAGAGAAGAAAATCTAACGATGAGAATGAGGAGAAGAATACGTAAGAATTAGGGATATATGAAAAATTGCGCAGATGATGCACACGCAACAACCTTCTATAGTTTGATGTATATTATGAAGCCCTTTATATTATTTTCTTTTCCAATGAACTAAATCTCCTTTTCCTGATACTAGATAGATGCAAAGGTGTGACAACGGTTGATTGGTAACTTTTGTTTATTTTATTAATCGAATCAATGTAGTTTACTTCTTATTACACGTTACAGCAAATATAAATTGTGTGTGTGTGAGTTTTTTATTTTTATTATTTTTTTTATGTAGCTTTTTAAGTGGGACCTTCATGAGTATTATTACAAGTTCAAGGTCATGAGTTAGAGATTGCAAGTAATGCATTAGTAACCAGAAAACAAAAGGTTGCAAGTAAAAGTTTTGATTTCACTTATACAACAAATCCTTTGAAAGTAAAATTGTTAATGCCTAACTAAAAGTTTCTTAAAAGGGTTCAAATTTACACATTTTCTCACAAAGAGCTCGCATAAGTAAAAGACTTAGTTTTAATTTTAATTTTAATTTTTTTTGCAATTAGAAATATTTATTTCACAATTAAATCTAAAAAATCTAATGTTTTTGTTAAAATAAATTTCATAACTAAAACTAACAAAATTCTTATTAAAAATGATATGAAGCCATTAAATTCTATAATAGCTAATAAAGCATTTTTCAATAATAATTCTAAAATTATAGAAAAAAAAAAACCAACGATAAGAGGAATGAAGATCTTTATTCATAAAAACTACAATATCTACAACAAAAATGTTCAAAAGTAATATGAATCTTGAAAATAAATAAACTTTAGATAAGTCAAAATACGCAAAAGTAATAAAACATATACAAATGTGACTATTAAAAAAATAAAGAAAAAAAAAAACTAAGATATCTTTGTGGAAGTAGATGACGAGGGTGGCAAGATTTACACTATACAAAAGCAAGTTTTATAAGCTAAAAGTCTTTGACATATTTACTTTATCTTCAAATAGAGGCCATTAGTTTTTTAAGTCTTATATCTACCTTCTCTAACTAAAATTTAATAAATAAGTATAAGATACAAATTTGAAATAGAAGCCAATGTTGTTGTACATTGAAATGCATCTTCCTAAATGTCTCAATTGCTCAAACTAATGAGAAATTGTTATTGTTTTGGCTCAAATAATGGTTAGGCCAAAGCTTGAAACATTTGTTTGCATGCACTCCCTCTTTGATCGATTTCTTGAATTAGTTACTATTTTTTTTTTCTACATAACATAATTTGCTAGTATGAATAAAAAGGATGTGATCAATAGCATAATACTAAGACAAATAAATATTTTTAAAGTTTTAGAAAAATGTAAAAACCAAAAACAACAAATTCTTCTTCATATTTTTGGCAAAAAAAGCTTTGAAACACCTATAAGATTTATACAAATATATACATAAGAAGTATTGTGGTTGCAAGATTTTTATTTTTCAATTCAATTTATTAAGTCCAAGATTGTTTAAAACTTCGAAACGTCATTTGGATCATTACAAAATATATATTTTTTCAGCAGAAAAAACATCTATATTTATTTTAATACCTTCATGTACTGTTGGGCGTCCAGAAGGAGTAGTGCTATTTATTTATTTTTTCTTTCTCTTCAACTTTATCTTTATTGGTTCAAATATCATAAACTTTAAACAAACCATTTTTTCATCTAGTCCCAAAAGAAAAATATATTTTCTTGTAATCAGAAGTGGAACATGACCACATAGCGAAATACTTCCTCAAATTACATATGCATGAATTTAAAGCTACAGATAAATTTTAAAACGTTTTGCCTAATCTGGTGGGCCCATCAAATATGTTTGCCCTTTCTTAAAGGGTACAAATCACAGCATAACAATATTTTTCAAATACATCCCAGAGAAACGAAGGAAAAGTAGACACTTAGGGTCAAATTGATGGTGCATAAATACTGCAACACATTTAGGCATAAAAACCATTCAGTTTGTTTTATTGTGGGTTTAAGTGGGGTAGCCTACCCTAAGTGATCCCCATACCTTTGGCCAAGTGACCCCTACTGAAATATCACTAACATCTAAGGCTTTGCGTCTAAATAATCATTGGCCTTTCGTTGGATTGAGTGCACATGCAAGGCATGATTGGTCTTATATGTCAAAATTGCCCATCTCCCATAAGAGATGTTATCACGTTGACTATCAATAATTGTCTGTAGTTCAACCATCCCTTTAAATAGCTTGTTATCTCTTAAATACTATTTTATGTGTGATCACACTTCACAATTCAAGATCAAGCAATATAAATAATAGATGAACACCATCAAATATTACGCAAGAGAATCAATTCACAATATGAATCATTTGACCATTTTCATAACTTAAAATATCTTCTCTCATATGCATGTGCTCATTCATGTTTTTATGGCAATATGTACTTTGTATTTCATGTTCATTCTATTTGATATGTTCAAGGTAACATGTATCTTATGTGTCATGAGCGTGCTGTAAGACTATCATGGTGCAACATATCATGTAGCATTCCAAATAATCATAAACACAATTATCATACCATCCTTTGCATTCAAACATATGCATCAACATCACATAACGCCCAATGGGTCATTCTAGACTACTACCTAAGTCCATTCAAGTTTGATATGCATGCAAAAACAATTAGAAAGGATGCATACGTGAAATCATCTCCAACTAGGCAATTTCCTATAAAAAATAACAACTTTCGTTAAACATTATGCCTTAAGTAGCGTGTGTCCGATTTGACCTACATATACACGAACACTAATTTTTGGTGGGCATTTATTGAACTTAGTCATCATCTTAACTTGTATTTTAAACTATGTATATGGTTTATTATTGTTCTCTAGAATCACACTTTGCATCCTCGATCATCGACCAAACATGCAAGTAAGATAGAATGCATTCTAAAAATACCCCAAAGGGAAGAATACATAAGCAATGTGTGACTTTTGTTTTGGCCCCCTCAGGGCCTTTTATTAATAACAATGTGTTGTTACACCTATGTGTAGCATGCTACTTTCAATCTTCCCTCGGTTGCACCAATGTGCATATGTCTATGTAATACCCTAGAATTTTGTAAATTAATTTCAAAGATTTAATAAAATTATGGATACAAATTGTGGATTGACACATGAAAAATAAAATATGTTAGAGATATAGAAAAATTAAGCAAATAAGACCTTAATTTGATAATTAAGTGAAAATTTAGGGTTAGTGGAATTAATTATGAAATTTAAGGAATTGCTTAAGAAATAAATAGAAATGAAGTATTTACACATATTGGCTAATATGTGGATGAATAAAGTGTGTATTAGCATAATAAATGTTAACACTACATATTATGGGAATATGTGCATAGAAAATTAAATTAAAATGTAGTATACTATTAGTGTATAATTATATAAATTATTATCTGAAAATGAAGTAAGAAATAAATAAAAATATATGGAAAAGGAAAATGTAGATTATCCAAATATTAGCATTAAAAATATTAAAGAAATAGAAAGATGTCAAATAAATACAATATTAAATAAATAAAAAGGGAAAAATTAGCAAAAAGGATAATTTGGGCATTACAACCAAGTTTTTATCAATTAGAAAGTGTGTAATTGCTAAAGTTCGGATTATAGAAGCTTTAAAAAGCAACTTGGCAATTAGAAACTGCATCTAACGGTCCAAACTCGATCTGTCTGATCCAACGAATGAGATCAAAGCCTTAAACAACATCCAGGAGCACCGAATCACGAAGATCTGACGGTCTGCAATCAACTAGATCGATCCAACGGTTCAGATCGAGGCGCACGACATCAATCGCGAACGAGATCCGAAAATGCAACTCGAGGATGATCAACGATGCGCAGTGAATTCGTTAAATTCAATCGCGATGCGGTACTGTAATCGAGGTTGATCAACGGCCCATAAAGACGCGTTCCGATCAATCACGAACCGAACGCCCTGGTCGAGAATGATCCAACGTCTGAGATTTCATCCGCCTGATCTAAATCTTGATCTAGTGCTGCGATCGAGGATATCTAACGGCTGCCATTCCATCCGCTCGATCCTGATTGCGAACGCAATCTCGAGAACGATCCAACGGCTGATTCCTATGCTCCAAATTAAATAACCGAAATTCCGAATTAAATCGATAAAAATCAGAAAAAAAATCCAAAAAAAAATCCCAAAAAATTTCTATAAACTTGATTTTCCAATTCCAAACCAACTTGCTAATTTCCTATGCTTGGGGGGCACGAAAATTTAAATTTTTGCAAGTTTTCCACCAAAAAAATTATCATTTTACACTAGTTTTAACTCTATATAAACCCCCCATGCTCACAAATCAAATCATCCCAAGCAACAAGAGTTGAGTTTTCATCTTGTGCTTCAAGCCCTCTTCTTGGCTCTCCTTCTCACTTTTCTT
>JAJIYU010014761.1:0-13083 GCA_030144865.1 Tinospora cordifolia
AAGATAAATGGTAAATCACTAATAAATTAATGTTAAGTGGCATTTAAAGTATACATTTTAGTATAAATAATTATTTATACACTACTATTTAGTGTCACCTATATTTTAGCTAATATTTTTTAATGAAATTTTCAAGATATTCTATCTCAAATCTTTATTCTTTTTTTCTTCTTTGAAAAAAGATTAAGATTTTGGATAGGATATTTTAAAAAATTCACAATAAAATTTAATTGAAGTACATGTAACACATCAATAAAGCAAAGACATAAATGATAGAATTGTAATAGTAATTTAATATATATTGAATTTAGTAGAAAAAATAGAGTTTAGTGTGCAAGTTTTTATTCTAGTAATAATATCAGAGCGAAAGATTCACGTTCAACTGTTAAATATATTGTTTAGAAACAATTAAAAAGAGATTCTAGTCGTCGGTTGGCCGCCACCACTACATCGATTTGCTCTGTTCGTTGCTGCTGCTAAAAAAAAAACCAAAAAAGAGGAAAGCAGAGGACAACAGAGGAAAGCAAATTAAAAAAAAAAAAGAACAAAATAAGAAAAAAAACAACAAAGCCGATTGTGCTCTGTTATTGCTACCCAACCAAAACAGAAGAAAGAACGAAGGAAAGCAGAGGAGAGCTACTGCCATTCTTCAGTTTGCTGTCCGTCATTGCTAGTTAGTAAAACTGTTGCAGAAATCCGTATTTCCAGTTCGTTGCAGCACGTCGTTCTCTTTTCTAACTCGTTGCCGGACTGCCGAAAGGAGAAGACTCGTACAAAAAAAGGGAGTTGAAAAACAAAAAAACAAGAAGGCTGATTTAGTGTTGTTCGTGCTGGCTCGTGGCACCTTTCTTGCTGACATCGGTGCTGCAAACGAAAAAAAAAAACAAGAGAGCTATTTTTTTTGGGTTGCTGCAAATAGGAACAATAAAAAGAAGAAATGAGGAAGAAGATGTGTCGTGCTGGTCCGATTTCTTCTGTGTTGCTGCACACCGGCAAAGAGATACTGAAAATTAGCAATTAAGCTTGTTGCTGTCTACCATTACTGCTCCCCTTCCTGCTCCTCTTTCCACGTTACTGCAAACGAAAAGAAGAAGAGAGCCAGCGAAAGAAGAAAGGAAGAAGCAGACGCGCCGGAAGAACAAAAGGGGAAACGAGGAAGAAAACAGAGAGTGCGTCGGAAATTGTTCCTGCGTTGTTGCCAACCAAAAAAGAAGGAAAGTAGAAGAAAGCAGAGAAAAGAAAGAAGAAGAAGAAGACGTGCCGGAAAAACGGTCGTGCTATCCGCCATTGCTGCGCCGATTACAGTCCATGAAGAAGACGACGCGAACTCAAAAAACAGAAAAGGGAGACTGCAGTAAACGAAAAAAGGGGGGCATTGACAGAAAAACAAAAGGAATTTTTTTAAAAAAAAGATTGCACTTAAAAAAAAGAAATAAAAAAGGAGGTTGCAGTTGAGAAAAATAAAAAAATAAAAAAATTCAATGGCTTTAAATATGTGTGTTCTCATCAACCATTAAACCCTACTTTTGATGGTAAAAAAATATGGTAGGTAAAGAGAAGAATGCAAACCAAAGGAAAAAAAAAAAGGCTTCACGAGAAGATAAAAGTAGTAGAGGTGTAACTTAAAGTAAAATAAAAATAAGACGTAAGGGGTGAAGAAGAAGAAGGTGATGCTCTGAAGAAAACATGGTGGTGTTTTAAAAGTGATGGGCTGTGGGGCTAAAAGAGATGAAGATTGACTTAAAAATATTACATGAAGACCTCTATAGGATATGGATTTCAGATTTACCTAAAATAGAAAGAGGTGTATTCCTCCTTAAAGAAGGAGAGGAGAAGCCAGAAAGGACTTTGAGTCCAAAAAAAAATTGGTCAAAAGAAAAAGTGACCAACTAACTAGGCGAATACAGTTGTAAGCAGCAACAACTGTTGCACCAGTGAAAAAAATTTATTGGGTGTGCAGAAAATTTGAATTATGGAGAAAATATACTGTAATTCAGATAATTTAGTTTACGGGGGATGATAGAATTGTAAAAGTGATACATTTGTAATCTAGATTATTTGATATTAGAGTTTTAGTTTTAGTCAAATTAATATTGTTAGGAATTTGGATAATGTCCAACAAAATAGTTCGAGTTAGTCTCTAATTGAGATTACTAATTAGTTTAGAAGAAGTATCTAAAAGAGTCTATACTCTAAGTGATTCAATATATATTCAATTCATTAGAAGAAATAAAGTTTAGAGAGCAATTTTTATTTCAACAATAAATTCACTCAATTCAAAAATAGTAGACTGATTGTCTAAAGTGACTTCTTCTTAGATTCAGTGGATGCAGGGTACCTTTGCACCAAAGTCTTTTGAATTATTTATTAATAATATGCATCATAAGGATGATTCAAGGGATTTTGAGCATTTGCATGTAACCAAGTTGAGTCTTATTTTAAAAAATAAGAAATAATTAATTAATTAAACGTGGGTCTACTACCATTTTTCTAATTTCTACGCAGGAGAACAAACCGAAAAAATAAAAATAACTAAATAAATAAAACGAAAAAGGGGAAAAAATTAAGAAGAAAAGAATAGGCATCCTTACAATTAAAAAAACATGGAGTTTTTCTAAAACTATATGGGTGACGAAAAATTATAAATAATACATATATACATATATGAAACCATTTTTGCGAGGTGCTTGTAATATTCCGAAACATGGAGTTTTTCTTATTAATACATCTTGTCAAGCCCAACATGGATGAGAATATTCTTACAGAACTTCAATCATCCTATCCTACTTGTATTTGAATCTAACCTGCTCTGAAATCTCTATCTTAAGTTCTTCATGGTGTTGGAGTAAAATTCACAGTTAGGTATATATAGAAATCTTCACACGAGCTTTCATGCATTATCTATAAACTCTACATATAATTTTGTATTAAACAGTCACTCACTTCCTTCTGGAATCGTCTCAAGCTTCGGCTTCCAACTTCTTGGAGACTCATATACGCCTTCTCCTTCTCCTTCTTCCCATCTTCCCTTCTGAAACCCTAATATCACTTCCTCCACCGAAACCTTATTCGACAAAAGCTCTTGAAGCTGTTGCTTCGTTACCACCAATTTTATTCTCTTAACTCCTCCCTTCTCTTTCCCATCTGCGTTCGACGAAGAACATGGACTTAAGTAATACGTCTTTCCGATCTTCAGCTCGTAATCAGGAGGAAGAGGCGGCGAAGCTTCTTGCGATGGAGAGACCGAGAATTCGGAGTAGTTCATCAGAAGATCCTTTACAAGAATTGGGTCTCTGTATTCGAGAATCTTCCCATCTGTTCTTACTACCCTTATGATATTGCTTCTAGGTGATAAGCAATTGCCCATTGATCTCAACAACTGCGTCATGAGGATCAGAGAAGTAGAAATATTAGTAATTATGAAGATATATAAACTCTTATAATGAAAATAGGAAACAGAACTGAATTGAAGAGGAAGAAGAAGTTGTGAGGAGTGGTTTACGACGGGGAGGGGGAGAAGGATTTAAGGAAAGACAAAAAGGTAAGAAGGAAAGGAGGCTTTCTGTTGCCAAAAAGGTGAAATTAGGGGATGAAGGCAAAGCGTGAAGAAGAAAAAAAATTGTTAAAAATAAAAAGATTAAAATTGTCAACACGCATGCAAAGATGGGTCGGTTAGTGGAATGTTGCGCATTTGTATTGCTCATCAATCTTTCCTTCCTTCTGCTTTAATTCTGATATTTGGTTCACTTATTTATTTGTTTCTTTCTTTCCGTATGGCAACATACGTAGAGTTAGATACATACCACAATGATCAAGGAGATCCCTGCTGCCCATGCACCTAAACACTGGGAGTGCTTGCCATTTACTGTTGAAAAATAAGACTTTTGAAACTTTATTTCTCTCCTAATTGATAAAATAAATGTTATAAGAATGTATTTATAAATATCATTTTTAATTAGTAAAGACTTCTAAAATATTAAAAAAAAATCTCAATTTGAGATTAATTCAAACTATCTAGTTCAATTCTATCCAAATTCTTAATTATAATCTAATTTCTAATAAAACTAATTTGACTTAAACTAAAACTTTAATAGATAATCTAGATTACAATTCTAACATTTACAGTGTTTCCTCTCATATTAGCAGTCTTCAAAATATCTAAATTGGTGCTTTTTAAGTTAATATCAAATAAAAAAAATTATTTAATTGAGCATTGAGCAATAATTTTTCATTTTAATAACGTTTCAACTATACAACATATGTGTCACATGCCAGATGTATAATATAAAGAGGATCTTGTTGGAGTCTTACTGGAATTAATATGGCAGAGAGCCTTAATAAACTGGGTCTTGCTGGAGTTTGAGCTGATTTGTGAATATGCTTTCTACACTTAAAGATAAAATTGGGATAAAAAATATATTTTAATGCCTGATTGGAAATTTTTTTAATTTGGAATGGAGTTCGAAAAAAACACACACGCACAAAGTTAGGAAATTTTAAGGCTGTTAGGACAGACAAAGAAAAAAAAAATAATCATATTGTTTGCCAGATATTTAATTAAACTATTGGATTTTTGTAAATATCACATACATGTATTACAAAAATATCTACCAAATTTGCACAAGTCGAATATACAAATATATACGTGAATGAAAAGGTTGGGGGAGCACAAAAGAAGCGGGGCCGAATTGAGGTATTCTAATGGGAAAAGGGAATGAAAACTTGCAAAAGTTATTCAGCTAATGTTTGATATTTTGAACATAAATGGGAGTGCCCTTTGGTTTAAAGACAAATTTTTCTCGTGGTGTTTGATGAGGCTGATCCAAGCTAAGCAATTTGGGTGTGGTCGCTTTTATTGCTAGTTGATGTCAAGGAAACGTAAGGCATAACGTAATAGTTGGTTGGGGTGCGCTTGTTCTTTCTAGGAAAAAGAAGAACTGAGCAATCTGTTTTTCCTTTTTGTTTTGTCTGATTGGATTGGATGCTCTTCTTCTTTTTGGTTGGTGATGTTCGAAGATATCGTAGGATCTCCACTATGTATATATATATATATCTTTAAAGTCCAAGGTGAGCTTTATGTCCAAAAAAATTATCTATCTCTTTGCCATTAATAGATATAATTACTATAATTTTTGAGTTAAATGACTTGTAACATTTTTAAGAAGTTTTATGTTTGAATCTCATGAAAGACATAATTACTTGTTTAATTGTTATTTTCCGTCCTATTATAAATTCACTTTGACAAATATATGTATAAATTAAATTCTCATCCTAGAAGCACTAATAATTCAATTTCTTGGGACTTTGATTAATAATTTCCATAATAAGTAGCAAGGCTTCATATGTGCTAATATATATTTGAAAATAAGAGAATAAATTTAGAACCAAGAAACGAATATGGAGAATTTTTTGACAAATTTTCTTATTTATAATAATTACCAGGGGAAGATATATATATATAACAATTATAATAATTATGAGGATAAATTGATCTCAGAATAATAATTGTGATTACAATGTTTATTAGTGGTAATTGTCATCATAGCAACTAATCAAAAAAGGAAAATTAAGCTTCACCCGATGTGGTATTGCAACATATATGGTCAAGGGCAGTACCATATGTGGTTGAGGGTAAAGGTCACAAAATTAAAATTCGTGTCTATCTTAGTAGTACCCACTTAAAGAAAATCATCTCATGTGAACTACAATATGAATCATAGATTAAGATTA
The DNA here is from genome assembly GCA_030144865.1 of Tinospora cordifolia. NCBI lineage: Eukaryota > Viridiplantae > Streptophyta > Magnoliopsida > Ranunculales > Menispermaceae > Tinospora > Tinospora cordifolia. The sequence continues at coordinate 5,731 of JAJIYU010014761.1, forward strand.
TTTATCACTTTACCTAGATAAGATTGGACTATATTTGAATTTAATTTCGTGTTTAATTATAACAAGACAGTATAAAAACTTAATGTAATGCTACTTTATATTTTATCCTTATAGCATTCTTCAATTCCATCAGTTTTTGTAGGATTGATCTTTATTTTTTATTTTTTATTTAGGTTTCACTCTTCTTCCACTACTTTCTTCTCTTTTTCCTTCTTTTTTTTAAATTTATTTTTATATTTTTTCTAATTATTCAGTATTGCACCAAATATTGAATTGCTTTTAATCTTTCCCTACAATTCAATCATATTTTATCCCTTTTTAAAAAAAAATAACCTTATTCTATCACTGCATCAAACATACACTTATTATTTTAAATCATAGCCAGCCTTCTAATAGATAGTGTTGAAGTTGCAGGTGAATTGGTGAATTGGTAGATTGTTTAATTAGGTTGTTGGAGCCTCCACTAAGTTTTTCGTATATCATCCATTACGGAATATCAAAAGCATTTCATAATAAAACAAAACTGGCTTGACCCAGTAGTTATTGTGCCGTTGGTGGAAGTTAAAGGCGAAAATCAAGGGTAAGAACTTAATTGAATTCATTGACGTCGCACTATGAACCATTGACTTGTATATAAATGCCGTGAATTGAAAGAAGTAAATGATGGAATTCAGTTCGTAAACGAGAGGTTGATCGGTTGACTTGCATGTCTTTGTTCACATGTATATGTTCCTTACTACTACTGTTCATTGTGATCACGGTAATAATATTGATTTGTATGCTACATTTAAAAAATCTAAATTTTTTAAGTGCTAGCACAAGATCAACGATACTAGTACATTGAGTGAAAAAAAAATTCGGAGCCCTCAATAGCAAAGGAACAGTTTGATTTTAGCATCACCAGTATAGTCAGTCATATGTGATGAATGTAGCTCCAGCATAAACAACTAAATTGAATTACAATGCAAATTCCATATTATAGCCTTAATTTGTATGCTAGCACCACCATGATCATCATTGTCATAATCTTTTTTTTAATCAAATCATCTACCTAATTAATACGTTTGTTCTCACTATTTGTACATAATAAATTTCTACCAAAGGTCATCATGCTTAGTGAGCTCTTGAAATTTTGTGCTTAAACTTTCTATTTTAATTTTAGTAGTTTTTAAATTTATTTTTTTAAAATTTTAATAGGTACTAAATTCTGTTAGTTTTCAGTTAATTTTAATAGTTTCTAAATTCACTTAATAATTTTGTAATAATGTTTTATTTTCTAATTGTGTTAGGGCATCTTTAGAACTTTTCTTTATTATAAAAACAAGTGATTAAAGAGACTTATGTATCATTGATTTTGAGTTTTAACATTGTTCTATTCTATCATTAAATCATGTGTTAACCTTGTTTTTACGCTTGTTACACTTCATCAATTGGTACTAGAGTGTAACATCTTGCCTCCATCTGCCCAAATTGTTTCAGTACGTTCGCGTTACGTGTTTGCTCGTTGGACGTCTCTTTCTCCTTTCGTGGGCTATACGAGAGGGTGATGTCACTTTATTCTATTTTTTTCCGTCTCAAAAAATTCTATGAGACAAACACTTAAATAGATTTCATAAAGCACATATAAAATCATTTGATAAAATAAATCAATTTCATTAATTAAACTGAATAGTCATGAAGTAGAAGGACCCTTGAACTTTATTACATTAGACTGAACTTTAACATAAAACAAAAATTAGGGCTAATATGTCTAACTTAAACATTTCATGAATAAGGTGACCTTACGTACCCAGTGGATCATTCTAAATATTTAACGCATTGTTTCAAATCAAATAGAACATGCATATCAAACACTTTAAAAGATTATGTGATTCAAACAGTTGTTTGTTATCAGTTGATATTAAAATCAAAATGGTTACGCCTCAATATTCTATATTTAGGGTATGAGGTCAAATCTAGACCTTCAAACTTATCATCGATAAAGTGAGGTTAAATTCGAACCCTCAGTTCATACCCTGAAAATACCCGTTTGGAATATTCACGATGAAAATCTGTCACATCGATACTTGGTTGATAATTTTCGTTTAATCCATTATTAGTGATCAACAATGGCATGATAAATTCAAGATAACAATAATTAAAATGTTTTCATGGAAAACATATCATAGCATAGATCATATCATCACAATCATGCATCACTAGTATATAACCCTAAGCATACATTTCTAGGCATGGCATGTATAATCATGACATATTTTTAAGCTAGGCAAACAACCATGCACATAATACTTGAATCAAAATAATAAGCTAAAATTCAAAAATCACTTCCACCTTCTATCACTAATCTTTTTTATCTTAGCATTTTGAGCTTTTTCAAGCTTTCAACTTTCTTTCTTCACTCAAGAAGAGAGCAAGAAGACTCTTTTTGTCTTGAGCTAGAAGAGAACTAAGAAGAAAATGAAGAAGAAAAAGAATGAGAAGACTCTTTCTCTTGAGAATGAAGAAGAGAAGAATGAGATGAGGTGGTTTGAGGGGAAGAAAAAGGTGCTACTTATAAGCGTTCTTAGCCAATCACCTCATTCCATTACTCATATTTTAATATATAACCACGACCTCGTTCCACTACTCATATTTTAATATATATTTTACTATCTCATTCTACTACTCATATTTTAATATATTTATATGTCACTATCATATTTCACTACTCATATTTTAATATATATTCCACTACCACATTCTACTACTCATATTTTAATATGTATTCTACCACCTTATTCCACTACTCATATTTTAATATATATATATATATATATGTATGTATGTATATTGTAAAATTACTTATGGCATAATTAGGATAATGGTAATTTTTTTCTACTTTTCATGTGAATTTGTCATTTTACCCCTAAGAGGCAAAATTATCGTTAGATCCCTGAATGTTTAATGTGTTTCCACAATTTAATGAACTTCTTTGTATATTCTTAATATTCAAGAGTTTTTTAGGGTATTACAATCTACCTCCTTAAAACAAATTTTATCTTTGAAATTTGTACGTACTTGTTCATCCGAGTGTTGTTCAATTATATACTCCTAGTGAAGACATTTAGGTACTTAGCCATCATCTCACTTTTCAGCTCTCAAGTAGCTTATTCTACTCCATGATGTTTTTAGGAAACTTTCACTAAATGAGTGTCCTTTGTTTTCAGGCTTTATACCCTGCAGTTGAGGATCTTAACTGCCTCTTCTTTGGTTAATTCTCATCTGATTTGAACTTGACTTCTTTCCATGGGTATGATTAATTTCAAGAAATCTTGGACTGCTTCTAGTTTGTGACAGCCTCCACCTTTATAATACCTACAGGGGTACCTTCTACATGGCCAAAAAATTTGAATATAATTCGTACTTATGGGATTTAGTTAAGAATTGATTTCTCCTAGGTGTCTCCAATGAAATTCTCAAGTGTTCCACATGTTCAGTTTTACATTTGGTGTAAGTTAGGGTGTCATCCTCAAAATTACCACCAATAAATCAAGGTCTTGTCTAAATACTTTGTTTCCTTAAATCCATGAATGTTGCCAACTCGAAGTGTTCATATTGAGTTCTAGAGGTTATCTTGTGTATATCTGATTTTAGGATTCTCAATTCGTGATATCCTGACCTAAGATCAATCTCAGAGGAATTTGTGGCTTCTTTCACTGGTTCATCTATCCTTGGTAAAGGCTACTTATCCTCTATTGTTGATTTTCCATCTTAAGGTCAGTCTTAGAGGAATGAGTGGTTTTTGTATTGATCGAATAGGTCATTTGTCCTTAGTAAGGGATACTTATTCTTGACTATAGCTGGATTTAGCTTTCGATAGTCGACACACAACAATCTTTCCTTTTCAGGAATAACATTGGGGTCCCCTATGGTGATTTACTTAGTCGAGTGAATTCCCATTCAAAGAGCTTGTTCTTCTAAGTGATCAGTTCTACCGATGTTCTTTGGTAGGGAATGGCTTAGGGTTTAGTTTTAAGGTGAACTTCCATATTGAATTTTATTTCTCTATTCGGTGACATTTTTGTGAAAGATTTGGAACTACATTCTTTGTACTAAAATTGCAAATTCTTAAATTCATTCATCCAATAATTTCGACAAAATTCTGGGTATTACAACTTACTTACCCTTTTCCAAAAATTTGACCTAATGGTTTATTCAACAAGCTTCTAGTGCTACTACTGAGGGGCTTGATCTTTGGGAACATCAACAACAACAAACACTTTGGCCTGGTTTTGTTCCTAGCCCTAATTTTTTCATGGTTGCTGCTGTTGATGAGCTTGAGCATTGGCAAGACAGAACTTCGCCGCATGCCCTGTTGATTGTAGTGATAACACAGCCCTTGTTGCTTGGCTTGTTCCCTTCGTTCCTCCTTGGTCTGGTTAGGTCAGGTTCGACTCTAAGGCGCTTTATTACTATTGTTCTGATAAGTGTTTTGTTTCTTGTTTTCACACTCTTCCTTGTAGTCATTTTGCAGCCTTTTATTTTTGTTCTTCAACTTCTTCTTGAAGTTGAGTTCTTGTTCCAATATCAATGTCCTTTTCACAACATCTCTGGACGTCTTTAAGCCATTATCATTATCACTTTTTGGATCTCGATCTTGAGACCCGTTACAAATTTGTTGGCCTTCATCTTCTCTTCCCAGATCAATTCTGTGGAAAACTTGGCCAATTCAATAAATTTGGTCTCATATTCTACTACAGTTATATCTCTTTGAGTCAGTTTAACGAACTCAAATTGCATCTTCATCAGGGTAGCCTCTGGAAAGAACTTCTCATAGAATACTTCCTTAAAATCCTAGCTCATCTCCTTGACATTAGTATTTGGATCAGCCTTCAGCATACTCCACCAACTCCTAGCCCGTCCATTGAATTGGTGGGTCACCAGTGCAACTTTACGAGAACTTGTTGCTCCTAATACATCCATATGTTCATTGAGTTCCTAGTACTAGTGGTCAACTATCACGCTGTCAAACATGTCATCAAACATTGATAGGTAAAGTTTATTTAGCTCTATTAGCATGGCTTTCTTGCTCTATGTCCTCTTGTACCCTCTGAAGAGCTGGGACCTCAGATAGGGGCGCCGGCTGTAGCATTGGAATTTGCTCCTGTATCCGCGGCTATAATAGCATATGAGGTAATGCTTTCATGATATTCTCTTTAACTCTCCTGCAGATCTTTGTATAAAACTCAAGAATTAGCATAGTCTCAATCTGAGCCTCAGTAGCCCCAGTCTGTGACTCCTGTCGTTGTGGTTCAATCTCATCAGATGTGACATTTCTTGTGGCATATATCTTAGATTCGGCCATCATCTACAAGTCAAAGTCATCTTAGTAATCGTTTCCTCAAGTTTTTGTTTAATTAGAGCTATCATGACTCTAGATTCATGTTTCATTCGAGCTACCGTGACTCTGTATTCATGCTCTTAGGTTCTCGATTTGTTCAATGACCTAACAATTTCTTCTTCTAAGTTTTGTCTAAAGATTTCAAGGTCCTCTAATGTTGTTGGATACAAGATTTGGTTTCATGATCACAATAAATGTGTTATACATATACAATTCAGACATAGGATACATTTTAAACAATTAGGCAATCATACAATCATACAAGTTCACGCTAGCATAGCAAAATTTCAAGTTTTCATATGTGCCTCCGAGTTTGAGTGTCTCATACCACCCTTGCCCATCGACATAAACTTTCACTCAAAGATCTCACTACACCCAACTAATTTTGCAAATGTCTCGAAAACTAAGGTTTTCTAAGCCCCACTATACATGACTGCCCCATACCAGCCAAGCATAGGGAAACAAGCTCTTTTAAAGTTACTAATCATTCACCAAACATGGCCCATCATTCCCCGAGTCTAGGATTCCTCCATACCCCGAATTCTTATACATCCCATACCACATGGAAACAAAGATACAAGATCATCTCGGTCTTGTATCCTAACCAAACAAGTGTTCTATTTTTTCACATTTTCAGTCTCTAACCTATGTCCTAAATGTTTTATTTATGAAAGGTTCTCTTATCAAACCAACGACCCACATCTAGTTTCTGATACCACCTTCAGGGCCACCTTTGTACTCTAGTAAGTACTTTGCCCATTAATACTACCTATAGTTTTCTTGTAGAAAATAAGTATGTTTTTTTAACTTCAATCACTTGTATGAGCTAGTAGGACAACCTTTAGATCGAGCAGTGAGACAGAATCTGTTGAAATAACTAGCCTTTCTCAAATAGGATAACTTATCTTCCTTTCAACGTTTAGCTTTACTCGGGACAAGACTTACCCACTATCAGCTCAACTCACAATCTTTGTATTCAAACAAAACATTTGAAAACATATATCTCTTTTGAAAAATAATATTTGGAATTCAAAATGATTTCAAAATAGGAAGTAAGGCATTCTAAATCAATTCGAAGTAAAGGTCTTACATGGTGAGTTACATCCTAAGCTCCCAACTCCTTTCATGAATCAACTCGACCTAACTCTATCCAAGGCATCTACAGCCTATGCTCTGATACAACCTTTATAACACTCTACCTCCACCTGCCCAAATTATCCCAACACATTTACGCCATGTGCATGCTTGCTAGATGTGTCTTTTTCTTTTCATTGGCTGCTCTGGAGGCAGGCAATGTCACATTATTCTATTTCTTTCAGTCCCAATTCTATGAGACAAACACTTAAACAGATTTCATAAAACACATGTGAAATCATTTGATAAATAAATTAATATCATTAATTGAATTGAATGGTCATGAAGTATAAGGACCCTTGAACTTTATTACATTAGACTAAACTTTAACATAAAATAGAAATTAAGGCTAACATGCCCAACTTAAACATATATATATATATATATATATATATATATATATATATATATCCGATGTGGGATATTACAATCCATCCCCATTGGGAGTAATCTCTTCCTCGAGATTTACACAACGACTCTGATACCATTTGTAACAACTCAGACCCACTATATACTGATATTGGCCCCACCTTAGCTACCACTGACTGGGTGTAGGGTTTTGTTCTTGGCAAGACTTGAACCTGAGTCTCCCAAAAGTGTTCGGCACAATGAAATACCCTCGAATGCACATTTAGTCTAGAAATCCCCCTAGAGTTGGACCGATGTGGGATATTACAATCCACCCCCTTGAGAGCAATCTCGTCCTCGAGATTCACACCTCTGGTACATACATACATACATACATACATACATACATACATACATATGTATTTTAATATATATTTCATCACCCCATTCTACTACTCATATTTTAATATATATTCAACTGCCTCATTCCA
>JAJIYU010014762.1:0-13038 GCA_030144865.1 Tinospora cordifolia
TAACTTTACTTCCAACTCATGTTTGAGACGTTTATAACATTCAACCAATTAAGCTGAATTGTGGTTTGTACGCTAAACATAAAGCTCTTCCTAATAAGATCAAACTTCATTTAAAAGGAGTTTTTTTTTTTTTTCACTTTTTATGACCTCTCTTTGGAGAAACGTTAGCTATCAAATCAATCTATTTCATTCATTTTTTTAAAGTATGTTCAATTCATGTTACAAGAGTTAAAGAATTTAAAAAATTCTCCTTCCCAACTAAACTAATTGACAGTTAATATATGTTTTCTGATATGACTATACATATAACTCATCATTTTTAGATTATATTATTTTATTCGTACTCATAACTAAAGATTTTTTAAATTTAAAATAAATATTATTATAAATTATATATATATATATATATTTCATTAATAACTCTTCATACCACTAAATTAAATTTATTTATTTTAATTAATTAATTAATTTTTAGGCTATTACAATACGTACTAAAAAATAATCAACTGCTCCATCAATTTCCAGGATAGACTTTTCCATTCTTGCGTGTGCTTGCACTTTTTTTCTTGTTTAACATATCAATTCATAGAAGGTTTTGTCACGCAAAATTTTCTATGGGTACGATGAAAATGGTAAACGTAGGCAAGTGAATAACGTAACGTTTCTGTTCTACTTGGAATATTGGTGACGCCACCACCGCACACGCGCGCACAGGTTGTGAGTGAATTATAATATTATCAACCTCAATCGGTAAAATAAGAAAATAAAAAAAAGGGTTTTTATGAAAGAAAAAAAAAAGAAAAAGAATGGAAATTTCAGCAACTCATCGATGCTCTTCAACCAATCCATTGCCTCTCAATTTCTACTACAGGCTCGCTGATCAACTCATCCACCAGGTTTCCTTTTCCATGATTATTCATCTTTTTTTTTTTTTAATTTCTTCTGTTTTGATTACTTTGTTGTTGTTGTTGTTGTAATCTATCAGGCAAAAGAATACAGGGAGGAGAAAAACTTAGCTGATCTTTACGCAACCCTGAAATCGTATTGCAGGTGTGTGTTTCTCTGTTTGGTGAATTTTTAGTGAGTTGTGGATTGGGTTTCTTCTAATTTTAAAGATAGGGAGGTTCTTGGCTGTTTCATGTCATTTGCCCTTTTAGTTGGACAGTTATAGCAGTTATGATTGGGTTATTATTTTCAATTTCATCTTTAGCTATTTCTTTGATTTGTGTTGGTGATAGTCATAGGTTAAGGTCATCAATTCAATATGAATTTTCAATTAATTAATACAATATGATTAAGAGGATGATGATGAATCTCTTAAAGATATCTGAAATAAAGTAAGTGAACTATCCATGAGTTTCACTCTATCCTCAAGCTATCAACAGTGTTCTTAAAGAGGAAGAGAATAGCTCTTTATGGAAGACGGGATAAAATGAAGTCAATTGGATGCTATTTCTCATGGTGTATCTATAGATATTGATAGATTTTGATGAAAAGGGTGTCGGGGATGGCGGGGCCAGTATATGTGTTCCTTTAATATGAAGATTTGGATTTGAACAAACATATTCTTCACAATTGTTTTTGAATTGTTTAAACAAGCACAGCTTGTGCCTGAGGTTGACCCTAGCAAGTTGTGTGTGTGCGTCATGTTTTGCTTAGTTTCTTCTCTGTAATTTTTACCAATTTTTGTGAAATACTCACATTTATTTGAGGCAGCGGTTTCCTGATCTTTTCCATGTGGACTACTTGTTGTGTGGTTGAGTGTAAAAGGTGCACTTGCTGTTTTATTTTTCAATTATTTCTTCAAATAATAGAAAAATATTCTTTTTTTTTTAAATCCCATTCGGAAGTAGCTCATCTCATAAATATTCATGACTATTTTTTATGTCCCTAGCATGACCACGATCTTTATTAAAAGAAAATTTGTAGAAGAGCAGTAGATCGAAGCAATGAACATCCGCTAAGGCATACTTTTAGTTTTATTATGTGCATTTTGTTGTGAGTTAGGAACATTTATCTGTTCCTCATAACTGAGAACCACAAACACTTCTTGCTTGTAGTTCGTCAGGATAGATTTTTAAAATCTTGCTTATAAAAATGGAGCTATGTGGAACATTCATAATTTTCTCATAAGACAGATTCCACTTTCTGACTGGAATTAAAAAGAAAACAGAACGTGTTTTGAATGACACAAACTTGTGATCAAACATCCTGTGCTCATTAAGAAGAATTATGCTATTATGTTTCCTAACATGCGTTCCATGCAGTTTATCAGAATCCTGCATGCTTTTGGGCCTTTACTGATGTTACAAAGGTGGCGGGAAAATGGCCTGATAGTAACCAATATCTGCAAACAGGCCCTCGAAATACCTTTTTGATTGATTCAGAAACTTTAGCTTCTAAATATCAATGACTGAATTAATTATTTCTCAGATTGGCCATCTTTATTGTAAATGTTGGCATGGGCTGCACTAACTTTTGCTATTAGAGTACCATAATTTTTTGCCATCCTTTATTTTCCATTTTTTGTGGTGAATCTGCTATTGATTCTCATTGTTTTTCTGTAAGAACCATATAAGTGTTTTACTCTGTCATTGTACCACCGTTTGAATTGCATAACAGTGAGAGACAAGTTTTTTAGTTGCTAATACCAGAGTGGACATATTTTTTTTTTCAATTATTTTAGAATCCATACTATTATCTCTTTAAGAAAAAAATGTGGAGAGCTTCTGTTAATTAAGAATCTCCTTATTTAAATTCACAGTTTACTGTCCAAAATACCTCAACATCAAAATTATCAAACTCATTCTGCAAAGGAAAAGCTTTATCATCTCAAGGTAATGTAGTGTCCTTTTGTCATTTTATATGTCCTATTTGAACACTAAATAAACAGCTAGAAAGGCCTTCAACTGCTGCAAGCACTTCGAGCTGAGATGCAATCCTTATCAGTGGAAAACTTTTAGTTAAAGAGTTCAAAATAAATACCATAACTGGTTCTTTATTATTTTGTCAGCTATGCCAGGAATTTTCCAAAGAATTGGAAGCCTTGAAGCCTCAATTTGGCATTGGTCCTCTGTCTCAAAAGAATTGGACACTTTCAAGCCATAATATAGAAACAAAGGTATAAGATTGCAGCTATTGTTGATTTGGGATTCTTTTCCCCTTGATTATGCAAATAAAAATGTGGATGCTACAACTATATTTTACAATTATATATATATATATATATATATATATCAGGAGTGTTTGTATTTTTATTTTTTTTGAGAACTTGAAAAAAATTTAAATCCTAAATTTATAAAAATTAAATAATATATTATTTATTATACACACATACATATATGGAGTGAAGGATCAATAAATAAATAAATATTATTTAGAAACCTCTAAATAAATATTTTCTAGTTTTCCGTAGACCCATCTAGAACCTCGCCTAGGTCTGTTTTTTAACCTTAACAACACTGCTAATGCTCTGGGAACATGCTTCCACAGGTCAAATACTGTGGTGTAGCAGAAACAAAAAGCCAGAGGTATTCCTGTTGCCCCTACTTTAATGGAGGTTATTGTATCCAATTGAAAGCAGCAAGTGGGTATAATCGTTATATATTACTTGTGCAAAGGCAGGATCAGAAATATTTTTGATGATCTCTCTCTCTCTCTCTCTCTCTCTCTCTCTCTCTCTCTCTCTCCTTCCTTTTTTTTCATAATGTATCTCTTCTATTTCCAATAGCGGTTTCATCAGCCTCAATAAGGATAATGGTGTTTTGGCATCCATTGTTGAAGTGGATTTTGGAAGCACTGGTAACTCTGGATTTGACTTGCCAATGTCTGCCACGCCAACGGGTTGGGATGTTGAAACACACTGTGTTACACAATCCTGCCCTTCCCCGTCTATTTCCTGCACCCAGAGTGTTCCTCAGGCTTCCCTTGTCTCTCATGTTGCCGGTGCCGGTTCAAGGCTTGACAACGCACAATCTTCATTTCAGGACATACACCTAGTATGTGATCAGGAAGATTGTATGGATTATAATACATTAGCTTTTTTTCTTGGTTGTGGTGTACAAAATTCTTTTTTCAGTCTTAGTGAATTATAGAATTTACCCATTGTTCCCTTGGATTAAAGATAGCTAACATTTTTTCTTCTTCTTGTCAGTCAGCAAGATTGATGGAAGATTTTCTTGAACTTGCAAAAGATAATACAAATAATGATTTGGAGACGTGTGGAATTCTTGGTGCCTTTCTTGTAAGATTCAGGCACTTCACATGCATAATGCAAACAAGATGATCTGTATTGTCTGAATGTTGTTAATCATTTACTTTCATCATGTCTTCACCTTTTGTCTCTCAATAACTCCCATGTTGGCATGAAGGGACCTGAGATCTGATCCATATTATTTTGTTGGCTTCAATCTTCGCATTTGATCAAACCATTTAAGGATAAGTACTGAAAAACAAGTCTCAATCCTAGATTGTTTTTTTTTTTTTTTGTTAAATTTGCATCCTTGCTGATATCATTCTCTGTGTTTTTATTTTTTATTTTTTATTTTTTTCCCCAATACCATCAGTTTACCTTTCTTTTATTCATATAATCATGTCAAGAATGTCCAATGTCCAACTATCTCAGGAAATCCACATCCTGATACACCCTAAATTATCTCAGTGTGATGGGCCTGACCATCATTTCTATAGCATTGTTACGGTCACCACATATTTGCATAATTATTGGGTGGCTCCACACAACAATTATTCTTCTAGTATTGTCTTCAATTGCTGTACCGAATTGGTCGAGGAATCTTTTTTGATGGTAAGGCTCTACAAAGTTCTGGTGCTTTTAACTTCATGACGTGTAATTTGAATAGGATGGACAGTCCAGTGGCACTGCATGCCAGCAAAGGTGTAGCTGGAGATAAATAGTATTACATGACGGCATTTTCCACTTATGTTTCCCTTTCCCCTTTGTTGGAGGAAAGAGGATTGGATTATATTTGGTACCAACAATGCAGAAGAGATGACACTGTTGTTTCTTGTTCCTGCTGCAGAAGACAGGGATCTTTTATGTAACCACCCTGATAATACCTAAGCAGGAATCTTCATCCAGCTCAGTAAGTCTCCTCTAACTTTCTTATGCTATTTGTTTAGTCTCATTTTTCACTGTCTATTATGATTGGCACTGGTAAAGGGCAGTCAAGATTTTCTCAACAAAGCCACTAGAATATTTCTTGAAAGAACTAATGATGCTCATGACAGTGTCAGGCCATGAACGAGGAGGAGATCTTTGCGATACTAAATGAACAGTCCCTTTTTCCAATTGGATGGATTCATGTAAAAACTCTTTCCCTACTGAGCCTGACTTGCCAGCCTTATGCTTATTGATTTTGTGCTTGGTCTGGTCTTACGAACGATTACTGTTAAAGCTTTCTTGAATGTCTAACTTAAAATAATTAACAGGAGACCTAAGATTTGATATGTTTACAACAAAGAACTATAGTTTTGACCATGCATTATTAGTCTTAGCAAGTTTATCGCTATCCAACCTGGTGACATCACTCAAATCTAACAACAAATTGTTAGATATGGAAGTTTCAGAAACAAGGAATTGGATTTCTGAAGTTTGGAATAAATTTGTTGATTGTCCTTACTATTTTTAATGAAGTAAAATTGTGGGTCTGAACATGGACATGGTGACCCAAACACATCTTGTAGTTAACGAGCTGGTGGTGTTATTTTGTATTTCTCCCTCTCAAAGTTCACATTCCATTTTGATTTTCTTGATTATTTGTGCCATTAATAGCTTTTTAGTCCCTATGATGCTTAATAATCTTTAAGAAACTCCTGGTATATAATTATTGATCTAATTTCTTTGTTTCAATTTTTCCAGACACATCCGTCTCAGACTTGTTTTATGTCATCCGTCGATTTGCACACCCAATACTCTTACCAGGTAACTGACTTGTGTTACTATCACACAAAACTATGGTAATTCTAAAGAACAAGGACCAGTCTTTGCACGGGGTTGGCTTTTTCAGTCTTAGGCATTACCTTCTTGGTGGCTAGCTCTGTACTATTTCTACATATTTTTATTTTTCTGCTTTATTTTCTGATTCTTGATTTTTTTTTCTTTTTCTGACCAAAAATCATAAACTTTTGATTCTCAATCTGTGATTAGGTGATGCTACCGGATGCAGTTGCCATCGTAATGGCTCCCACGGATTCCACCAGGTGAGTCATCTTGCACCAACAATCACTGACTAGCGTAGCCATCCTACGCCCATGTTGATGTCAGACAAGCGGACATAACATTATTTCTCAACATTTTTTAACTTAATAAGTTGGTGGGAATGCATATCATTTACCATGTCTATTGAATAGCCTCCATTGGAGTTGCATGACGTTTTGTTAATGTAAAGATCTAGATGGATAAGCTCAAGTTGGGTGTTTGATATTGATACCCGCAGGCACAATGGTATATTCCGGCTGACTGATCCTGGCGGAATGAGTGTTCTCAAGGAGTGCCGGGAAAAGGATTTCCATAGTCATCAAGATCCATCAGATGGACGTCCCATTTATGAGGAATGCAATAATGTCTATTTCAACCTTAACCTGAGGTTTGAAATTTTTGATCTACGATGACCTTATTGTACATTATTGTGCAAAATGTTAGCTTAAGATGTACTAAAACTGGAAATAAGACCCTTCCTTCTGTGCCAATCTATATCTGCAGACAATGTTTAAGTAGCAAAAACAGCAGACCTTGACCTTTGAAACAGCTACAGACGATAGTATATCGTGCATAAAGTGGTCATGAGCGCTTTATTTGGTAATGTTATGTCATAATATATGCTTTTCTGCAACAAATAATCTCTTTATGACCTGTCTTCTTGCCGGAGAACATTGAGATGATTGTGAGATGTGAATATACAATATTTAACATTTACTTTGGAGCTAGTCGGACTGGACAAATGGAAAATGTAACACATCTCGCCGCTTTTGCCAGCACTACACGTTCATTTTCTGTCAAAGGTCTCTCAATCACTCTCACCACAGCAGAATCCTACGAAAAGATGTCCAAGCAGAAAACATGGTATTAACAAAAAAACGCTCCACATTGTTCCAAAGAATCAAAGAACATATTAAAGACTAATTCTATAATGAGGTGGCAGAATTCTTCTTAGGTGTATCCTTTGTCTATACTAGTTTCATCTTTGTTCTGAAGACTTGCAAGTAATAATCATCTTTCTAATTTGGCAATGCAAAAAGCATCTACCTTTGTTTGTTGTTGAAACGAGGGCCTTACACTGGCCTTGTTACCCAGTATAATTACATTGTTGATATTTCCATGTTCATCACTTTCTGCTGGTGATGATGTTGAATGCCTCCATTGCCCATTGATGATGAATTTATATCGGTACCTGTAAAATAAACAGTGGTTATTCCCAATAAAAGCAAGGGAGAGGCCAGAATTTTAATAACTTCCAAAAACAAAATAGTGTTACACAACAAGCTCACTTTCCCTGTGGAAGTTTAACATCAGCTCCATATTTTGATCCACCCTTGTGAACTGCCCTTAGTGGCTCCTTCCAATTTCCTGTAAAATCTCCAACCAGAAATACTTCCTCTCCCTGCTGTATAGACAATACAAAAAAGAGGTTTCAATGTCAAAAGAACTGTCCCACTAACCAATAATATTAAGTGAGGCATCAATGCTATTAGTGATAGATGCTTTGACCCAATGTTGTGAAGCTTCAGCCTGTCTAATAAATAAAGAAACTCTGCATGAAATTAAAAATTAGCAAACCCCGTGTTTGTTTATTACCTCCCTTCCATTCCATGCAAAAGTCACAGCATGAGTTGGAGGTCCGTCATGCCTGCCATTTTCAACCATCGCAATTAGGTCCCAGGTGGCCCATACAATCGCTGCTCTGCACGCAAGTATGAAAGTAAGACTTCACACATGCATATGTAGTTTTCACTTTCAAGCAATTTTGAAAAATTTGGTAACGAAGAACAAAATGACATCACATTGCTTCAGATCGTTCCTAACTCAAACCTGTTTGGCCTGCATGGATGCAACCCCATTACAAAATTACAAGCATCATGAAGGGAAGTATCTTGCATCCAGTGCAAGTAAGAAATTATGCAAGCAGGGGATCTTTCTAATCCGGTTGTACAAGTTACATAAACTCGATGTTTCTTTCTCAACAACCGTAATAGAAGCCCTGCACAAAATGGAAGCTTCTTCCTTAAATCAAATGGATCCACCTCCCTGC
Source organism: Tinospora cordifolia (assembly GCA_030144865.1). Classification (NCBI taxonomy): domain Eukaryota; kingdom Viridiplantae; phylum Streptophyta; class Magnoliopsida; order Ranunculales; family Menispermaceae; genus Tinospora; species Tinospora cordifolia. The sequence continues at coordinate 8,268 of JAJIYU010014762.1, forward strand.
AAAATAAATGCATGCAGCACATAAAATTTTTGTACCACTTGATGTACATACGTAAAAAATATTGCTTCTAGTCTTTCAAAATTTGCATTCAAGATTAAAGAAAAAAGGTCAAGGATATTTGAAGTTATATAATAGAAACTTCTTGTTTGTCTCAATAAGCGTAAAAGAATTAAGAGGCCAATTCACAGCGGATGAACTAGTAAAAACGACAATTAATCATAAAACGACACAGAAAGAAAGAAAATATTTACCAATGACTTTGGAATTGGAATGAAAAAAAAAAAAAAAAAAAAAAAAAAGAATTGCTAATCAGGCCAATGAGGTGTTAGCTAAGTGGTTGGATGAGAGAACTATTTGAAGAACAGAGAAAACGCATGAAAGGACTTGGAAGAAGAATATACCAAACAAAAACAAAATAAAACAAAATAGAAAATCTTTATTATCTATTAATAATAAATCATGCACCATTGGAACACTTGGCTGGAAAGGCCTTTCTCTTGATGAGTTGATCTTGCAAGTTCATCTTTATAACAACCTGATTAGCATATGGATGAGGATTTGGCATATACCCATGTTTATCAAACTCAGATCCTTTGGTCAGGAGAGTGGCTCTACAATGTTCAGATTTGTTTCCTCTCAAAGGGACAACAGAAAGGAATACACCTAAGTAATATTGACTACAAAGTATGTATAATCTAAAAACACTTACTGATCAATTGAACAGGACAGCATGCCAATAGCAACCACATGGATGATGGATGTGAGCCAAATGTTGCATAAAAGGTAGTTAAATTACCTGATAGGATAGTTAATCATAAGGATATTAGAACGCCTGCAATATTCATTGATAGAATCAGAATCGATACCCCAATTTGCGCATTCATTAGCACTCTGGAAATTCAGTACAGCAGTGATTCCCTGGTACACATTTTTGGAAAATGGTATCATTCGTTCCCCAAAAGGAACATCACCAACATATCAATGTCCTCGTATGAACAAAATAATATACAAACATACATACATATATATGAACTGATAGCTAAAAGAAAACTAGAGCTGACAATTTCTTTTGGCATCACATAGAGTTCATTCTACTAGATTGCACTATTTGCAATGGTGAGATCTCTCAGCAACATTGAGCAAGAGGAACAGAAAATGCAAGTAGGCCCCTACAAGTAGAAAGTGGAGACAGACATGAGGCAATAACAAAATGCTGATAGCATTAATAATTGCTTGCTTCTGGAAGTCAAACAATAAAATGGTAGAAACTGTATTTGATTCTTTAGAGATCAGAATACTCAATGACTATGATAGGAATAAATGTGCTTCAAATTGCACTAGTTTCAAATTCCAGCACCCACCAATATTTTAAAAGAAATTCCAATTTCATTACTCCAGCCATTTACATTTATAATCCTTTCCCCTGCACACTATCATACATCAGCTGTGTAACAGCATTTAATTGAACCAATTATTAAATATACAATTGTCTTCTCCCATCAGATGGTGGCATCCTAAGTAATGTTAATAAGTGGAACGCAAACATTAATATTGACAGGAATGTGCATTTCCATTGACAGTACATGAGGTAAGATCTAAAGAATTATTATATATGACTTAACTATTCATAAATTCTCAGAGAGCATGTAAAACAAAAGTCACAAGCAAATTCCAAAACTAGACAACTAAAAACACAGATTGGAGAACTTATCCAATTGAAAAGAAAATGATGTAACACGTACCACAATATTGGCCAGTGTTTGCACATCACCCTCTGTTTGCAGACATGATCCAACGTAAATTTGATCTGTGATCTGCAACAAAATCAGTAAAGTTCATTTGTAGCTTCATAAAATAACAAGTCAGTAGGTAGCTTAGAAGGCAAGAGGCAATACCAAAGAAACTTCAAAAGAAATGGCAAAGAAATATAAGTGTTGAAATCATTATTATAGATATAACTAAACATCAAATTGAAAGGAGAAATAGGAATGACTTTCCACCCAGTTAACAGGGACATAACACCAGTTTATAAAAGTCTAAAGTGATTCTAAATATGTTAACGAACAAAATCCATGATCCAGTATTTCATCTTATGTCTCTAAAGAGACACAGGGTTCATTATTTGAGTTATATCAAAAGTCCAACATTCCAAAGGTGCATTAGCAAGTAATAACTCAAAAAATTATTTCCAGCTAGCTCCTTCATTATCATAAAAAATCGATAAAGTTTGGGGAAAATATTGCAAACACAAACTTCATCAAGATTAAAGATATTCTTGAAGATGAACCATACAAGGAAAAGTACGAAAGCCTCTTAATCAAGTTGCAAAATAAAGTTTTCAGCAGTACAATTATATTGCAATAGATACACATTATCACACCTTATTATATTGCATACCGAGAGAGTGATTGTAAACTAGCTCGCCCTTAGAGCGATCAAGAGCTTTAATGTATTCCTCCAATGGAAAACTTCCATGACCCCATTCATCACCTCCAGATTCTTCCTCGGATAAAATAGAAACAAGTTGGTTGATGGAAGAACCAAAAACAACATTCTGCATCCGTGGATAAATTGAAACACTAGGATGACTTAGATGCTTCCAACCCTGTGAATTCAAGAATTTTGGGGAAAATATTGCAAACCCAGCATTTCCACAGCCCTCAGATGATGGCTGCAAATCTGCTGCTAACATGGTCTTGCTCCAAGTAGCCAATGGAACCCGACCTTTGTTGAATAAAACATCAAGATCACTCATAGCATGCAGCTGTTGAATTGGAAAAGGAGATGAAGGCCTTTCAAGGACAAGGCTGAAGGTTCCATTCTTCTGGTTTAGCAATTTCCTGAAAGTTTTAAAGAAAGTGAAGTAAGCACATATGAGGAATTTCTAAGCTTTAGTTGAGTTGTCCTAGTTCCCATGCACTGAATTCCATGTAATCTTGTCTATCATCATATTCAAGGAAAGGGAGTCAGTAACTTTTTACGTCTGCCTGATCCATTACACATTTAAAGCAAACAGTTTTTGTCACAAAAATTTCAAAGCCTAGGATTTCCCTGAGAGTTATGTAACTGTTATTCATTCCTAAACAAGTTGTAAACTGGTGGCTATATGTGCACTAAGGGCAAAAACATTCAAATGCATAGTAATTTATATTTAGATTGACAGGTTACTAAGAAATTAAGATCTTTGGAAGACCTTAGATCAATTCCACACGAAATTGTTCATGAAATGGCACATTCAATCAGCTAGTGCACGTAAAGAAGGGAAAAAAAAAACCCTTAAAATAGAAGAATCTCGCACATTAACAACAACTATGGAGGAAGCAATAAAACATCATTCCTCTGTTTTAAAATCTGTTCAAGAATATTGTACAAATATTTTGATCACAGTATGCCACCCACGGTCTATGCATTTCTTGCTATCCAGTGAAAGAAACATTGTAAAGATGCTCCATTGTTAACAATTTGAAAGTTAAACTAAAAAGAACAATCAATACTTGTTAAGAAAAAAAAGCACATAATGGCATGTACCAAAGTCAATTCTTTTACCAATTAACTAAGATTCAGGTAACAATAAAAGGTAAACCTCATACGCTGTATCCCCAACGTCCTTGATCTCAACAAACCCACCACCTGATCCGTTATTTGCCTTTTTCAGAACATCACCAATCATAATTATTCTTGATTTCTCTGCATTCCCCTGAAACCAAACTCAGCTTTCAACAACTGCAATTAACCTTAAAAATTACTCCAACATCCACTACCTGTATCTACTAAGTTAAATAAACAAACAAAAAATGTAAATTTCAACCAAAAAGGCCTCGACCTTTACAGAAACTAACTGAAATTCCTCATTCAGTCAAGCACGAACCAAATCACAAAACAGTACAACCGCATTAACATCACTTTCTAGTTCAAGTAAGCCTTGCCACTCCACTCTGCTCTATCAAAGGCTTAACCGACACTCTAATTACAAAAAGTTGAAACTGACATCACTTCTGAAAGTAGAAGAAATAAAAAAAAAAAATAGAAAAAGAAAAAAAAGAAAGTCCGTACCCCTTTCTTGAGAGAGTAGACGACAACACTCCCGTCAACAGAAACCGCAAACCGAATTCCTAACGGCTTCTCCAGCGTCACCATGTACTCATTAAGATTCATCTTAAACGAAGAAGAATTAGACATTGCAAAAACGCCTCTCCTAATTCTCCGTTTAGCAAAACACGGCTTCTCTTTACCATTTATAATTTCATAACAGCTGCCATTATTATTGGCTAGATTCAACCTCTTGCCCCAAAACACAGAAGAACCGTGAAGTCTGCCGCGATTGCCGGAGTAGAAGACGACGAAGAAGAGAGATCCATTGGAAGAAGAAAAAGAAGCATTGTAAATGGAGAGCTTTTGCAGAGGAGCCAAAGACAACATGCTGATGATGATGATGCCAGGAGCTAGGATGGAGCTAGGGTTTGCAGGAGAGAGAGTGAGTGAGATGGTGATGAAGAGTAAAATGAGAACGAAAGACGACGAGCTTCATTTGGAACTGTGTAGGACGATGGATGATGGACGGATGGATGGAGATTGACAATGAGGTTGACGTTCGCGGAAATGAGCAATCCAGTAACGACAACAGAGTTCGGGTTGGGTGTTTTAACGGATTTTCAGTTTTTGGAGTTTGCGATCGCCACGTGGCGTGAAGTTCGCGCCCGGAGAAGTTGCCCGAACCGTGATGGGCTTTAAAACCCACTGAACCGTTTAGACAAAACAAAAAAAACAAAAA
>JAJIYU010014763.1:0-13038 GCA_030144865.1 Tinospora cordifolia
TAGGAAAGAGCGAAGCTAACGTCTTTAAAAATAGAAATAGAAAAAAGAAAGATTGGATATGTGGACTATTGGCGTCTTTCTTCCTGAGAGTGACTGAGACAGACAGAAACACTGACAGACACACAGAGTCTTTGCTCTTCGTTTCTCCCAACTTTTCTTCTTCCAATCCCATGTCTCCTCCTCACTCTCACTTCCTCTCCTTCTTCTTCTGCTAGTAGGGCAACTCATCACTCGCCCAAAATGTGCAAATTGCCAACATTCTACACTCACTTCTGCTTGCTTGCCCTACTTCTTCATCAATCCTTGGCCCTGCCTTTCAACTCCGACAAAATTGCTCTCCTTCACTTCAAATCCTCTCTTATCACGCTTCACCCCACTGACCTTCTCTCAAATTGGAACCCCAGGGACAGGGATCCTTGCTCTTGGACTGGCATCACCTGCGACCTTAATTCCCGTAGAGTCACCGTCTTACACCTCTCCGGCAATCCCGATCCTTCCTGCTCTTCCACTTCCATTGTTGCTTCAGGTAACCATAACAAGCCTCCTCCTTTGCTTCCGTGTTCGCAGTTTGTCTTCCACGGTCACAATACTTCCAGAATCACTGGAAAGCTCCCACCCGCCCTCGGCCTCCTCAGTGAACTCAGAGTCTTGTCACTGCCCTTTAATGCTCTGTTCGGCGAGCTCCCTTGGGAGATTGGAAAACTTCGATTTTTAGAGCTACTTGACCTCAGACACAATGGTTTTGGTGGGCAGTTACCGGCTTCCATTGCCTATTGCATTCGACTGGAACATGTTAATTTATCTGGGAACCAGTTCAATGGAAGTATTCCGGCTTTCTTTGCAAAGCTTCCGAATTTGAGATCGGTTTCCCTCTCAGCTAATAGGTTTCGAGGTCATGTTCTGAATGAGTTTGGGGAGCGCTGTGCGTTTCTTGCACATCTTAATCTTGCCGGGAATTCGCTTTCTGGTCCCATTCCTTCTAGCTTAGGGAATTGCAGTGAGTTACGGTCGTTGATGTTGTCCTCGAATGCATTGGAAGGTGAGATTCCTGCAAGTCTTGGGAGCCTTCAGATGCTTGAATCCCTTGACTTGTCACGGAATTTCTTAAGTGGAAGGATACCGACTGAGTTGGGCAACTGTAAGAAGTTGAAATTGCTGGTTTTGAAGAATTCTTTTGAACTTTTCTTCGTGTCTAATGATTATTCAGCTTTGATTGGTAATCATGAAGAAGATTTTAATTACTTTGAGGGTGAGATGCCTGATGATGTTGTGAGCCTTCCCAATCTTCAAATGCTTTGGGTGCCCAATGGAAATTTAGTGGGTACTCTTCCTCAGAACTGGGGCTCTTGCTCTGAACTGGAAATGGTGAATTTAGCACACAATTACTTCACTGGTGAAATCCCTTCCATGCTTGGTAGTTGCAACAAGTTATACTATCTTGATTTGAGTTCAAATAACTTGACTGGGAAGCTTCCTGAAGAACTTCCAGTTCCATGCATGGCGATCTTCAACATAAGTAGAAACTCATTGATGGGAAATATTTCTAGGTTTGACAAAGTTGGCTGTCGTGCAATGCCAATGGCTCCATCGCCAGAGCGCTGGTCAGCTTTTTATTCTCATTTTTTCTATACTAATTCACTTGCTCAATTTTCTTCATTTTACTCCCATTTTCCTAGCAGTGTAGCAATATTGCACGATTTTAGCAAGAATCTCTTTTCTGGACCTATTCCACCAATGCCCGTCCAATCTGTTGAAATAGCTCCCAAATCCTCATATGCTTTATTTTTAGGTGATAATAATCTTGAGGGAAACATGTCTTTCTACTCATTTGAAACTTGTGTCCATTTAGACAGCATGATAATGGACGTGAGCAACAACAAAATCTTTGGTGAACTTCCTTCAGAGCTTGGCATTTATTGTAAATGTATGAAATATTTGAACATGGCAGGGAACGAACTTGTTGGATCAATTCCTCCAAGTTTTGCTTCCTTGGATTCTCTGGTTAGCCTTAATCTTAGTAGAAACAAGCTGCAGGGAAGCATACCTTCCCATTTTATGGAAATGAAAGATTTGAGGTATTTATCTCTATCATCAAATTACTTCAGTGGTAAAATTCCACCCCAGTTAGGTCAGATGACTTCGCTGGAGGTTTTGGAGCTCTCATCAAATTTCTTCTCTGGAGAGATTCCTCCAGTTCTTGCTCAAATGGCAGGTCTTACCATTCTGCAATTGGATCACAATCGTCTCTCTGGACAGATTCCTGCCTATTTTAGCAACTCAACTTCTCTTTCCACGTTTAACGTGTCTTTCAATAACCTGTCTGGAGCAGTCCCAGAAAATTCCAATTGGGTCAAATGTGAAAACTTACAAGGGAACCCCTATCTTCAGTTGTGTCCCAATCCATCATCAGCATGGGAGGAGCAGCGCCACTCAGACAATCTTTCTCAGCCTCAGCCTTATTCTCCTACCACAACTGCAGCTGAGACAAGTAGTAAGCTCAAACCTATAGAGGTTGCCGCTGTGACATCTGCATCCATCATAGCATCTGTCCTTGTACTCCTGATTTTCCTCCTTGTCTGTGTGAGAAGATTTGTCCCAAAACCTACTTCTGCACAGGGGTCTGGAAAGAAAGAAGTGGTCACTTGCAATAGCATTGGTATTCAATTGACATACGATAATGTGGTGAGGGCAACTGGAGGTTTCAACATTCAGAATTGCATAGGAAGTGGAGGTTTTGGGGCAACTTACATGGCTGAGATCGAACCTGGTGTGGTAGTGGCAGTAAAAAGGCTTTCAGTTGGGAGGTTCCAAGGTGTCCAACAATTTGCTGCAGAGATCAAAACCCTTGGAAGAGTGCAGCACCCTAATCTTGTAACACTGATTGGTTACCATGTCAGTGAGGAGGAGATGTTTCTTATATACAATTTCCTTCCTGGTGGGAATCTTGAGAGTTTCCTTCATGACCGGTCTAAGCGGCACGTTGAGTGGAGCATGCTTCATAAGATTGCATTGGATATTGCACGGGCACTTGCTTATCTACATGATGAATGTGTTCCTAGAGTACTTCACCGGGACATCAAACCAAGCAATATATTGTTAGACAATAACTTCAATGCCTATCTTTCTGATTTTGGTCTTGCCAGGCTCTTGGGTACTTCTGAAACTCACGCAACAACAGATGTGGCAGGGACATTTGGTTATGTAGCTCCTGAGTATGCAATGACTTGCCGTGTTTCTGACAAGGCAGACGTCTATAGCTATGGCGTCGTGCTTTTAGAACTGATTTCTGATAAGAAGGTATTGGATCCTTCTTTCTCTTGTTATGGAAATGGCTTCAACATTGTGGCTTGGGCTTGCTTGCTTCTCCGCCAAGGAAGGGCGCATGAGGTGTTTACTGCAGGGTTGTGGGATTCTGGTCCACATGATGATTTAATAGACACACTTAACTTGGCGGTGTTGTGTACGGTTGAGTCCCTTTCCACTAGGCCTTCAATGAAACAAGTTGCCCAGAAGTTGAAGAGGATTCAGCCAGCGGCATGCTAGTGGAGAAACACTTCTTCCTCCATTAGATAAATATAAACTGTTACTAAAGCTAATTTAACGATTGTGCATTGTTTAACATGTGATTCTTTTATCTCATTCTTCTAATTTACTTCTCTTGTAGAAGAAACAAAGCTGTCAATACAGAGCCAATTTCTTCTTTTTTAAGCTAATTCACTCATAGTTAAGTTTTTATTTCTTATTTATGTAAGATGAACAAGTTGGAAATAATTTCTTTTCGTGGAAGTTTGTGCATTCATTTAGCTTGCTTCTTCCATTTGAAGGGCAGTGTTCAGATATTTCTCCATGTGTTGGAGCTTTGCACTTACTCCTTTCAACTGTTTCAATGGAATGGAAAATGCTCTGATCCTTTTTTATCTTTTTCTTTGGACTCCAATTAACATCTCTCTCTCTTTCTCATTTGCTCAGAAGAAGAACGAATGGACCTGCAGAGTCCAGGTTTCAAATTTCAATACAAAGTTTGCATCTTTGAAGTATCTTCGGATTCCTGCTACAGAAAAATGAATTGCCAATTTCTCCCTCTTCTCATTTACCCATCTCAGGTGATCTTTTCTCGTGAGATTAAGTAGTTTGTCATGAATCCAAAAATTATGTGCAAACCCTCTACATCTGTTTCAAGGCACATAGGCGAAATCAAAGGCAAGCAAAAATTAAGGTAGAGAGCAATGCAATGCTCATAAAGAGGAAAAGAAAGTTCTTCGGGCTCAAAATTTTCAATTCTTATTGAAGGCCAATGTCCTGGCAAAGTTTTTGTAAATCTTACTATCGCATTGTGTAGGAAGAGCTTATTCATTTACATACAAATTGGCTAGCTCTCTAGTTGTGGCGCAGTCCAAAGGTGTCAACTTGTTGACCGTCCATAAATCACATTCTCATGTGTCTCACATTGGGGTCTGGTCCCTACGCTTACCTGTCTTCCCTTTTTCACATCCTAGGATGATACACCAATCCCTAAATGACGGTTCCGTCCACAATTGTGGAATTCTTCAACACAACTGTTATTCCTGAACGGATGTAAAACCCTTCTGATGCTCTCTCAGCCTCTTCCACCTTCTGCACACGCCAACAACAGCAAATCATAAACTTAGCAAATCATAAACTTCTTTGCATGATAATCGAGTACAAAAACATAATACTGGGTGGGTTACAATCATTCAGAAACAACAATTATTGGACTACATTGACTCTATCTATTATTTGTTCATTAAGATTCAGAAGAGACTGTCTTTCCTAGTATAGAAATGAAATGAAACAAACCTTCCCAACATAAAAAACCTTGTATCTTACACAAGTGAGCAGGGTGGCTATTGTGTTAGTGTACACTTACATCCTTATTGGCAATGATCACATCTTGTCCAATTCTAGCATTCTTGTCAATAATACAGTTCCTGCCACATGGAACAGCAAATATTACGTGCATTTCATCAAGAATTGCATTTTAACTGTTGAAGATTTTTAAAAGAGAGAGAGAAAAATCCAACAAGCATAGAAGCGACATCAAACTGACCGACTGCACACACAAGTATATAATTTGTAAGAGTTCGTGTATCAAATCATTGCCAAATGTCAGATGTAACAAGGATCATAACTTGCTCCTCCTGCTGGAATTCAGATATTATACACACGCACATACACACACACACACACACACATATATATATATCTCATACACGGGCTAAACTCAAGCCAACTCCAATCAAACAACCCCCTCAGGTTAATTGTAACAATTAGACGCATAGTTAAATAATAGTCACTTTGTTAAAATGCTTCTTTATCTTTACCTCATTAAAAAACAAAAGGAAAGAAAGAAGGAAAAATAGACTTGCTCTTCTAGTTATTGTTTGCCATATTTTAGCTGCTTTCACCAAAATAAGGAGGGTCAAAGCTTCAAGGACTTTTCACAGAAGACTTACACAATTTTGCTGTTTTTCCCAACACCAATTGGAACTTTTGCATCAGCTAAAGAAGATGCTATCTCTGCTTCAGTTTGATAATAGTCAGCACCCATCATCATGGTATTCTGTGGAAAAAGCTCTCAAACTGAATTTAGGAAGAAAAGAAATAATCCAAATTTGATATATTAATTAAAAAGAAACTATCAGTTTGCTATATAATCAGATGGGAAAACATGTTCTTCAACTGGTGGGTCAACAATAACTCATCACAGTTCTAAAAGATGGCAAGCCAAAGGGAATCATGATGGTCAGTCACTCAAAAGCATTGAGAAAAGTCCATAAATATTTTTGGATATGATTAGTGGTTTCATTGTTGGCATGCACTACACCATGTTTGTGTGTTTTAATTGAAGTTTCTTTACTTCAATGTCATGTGCTTTGGTTTGCTTTATAGTAGAGACTGTTGTCTTGAGAGTTGAAAACAAGCACAAGTGATTGAAAGGAGAGGCAGGAAAAGCAATACTTGGATGTGTTGTTGATGCATCGGGAACATCCATTGATGGAAGAAGGGTTCTAAGCAATCACAAACGAAGATGCATTGAAGTGAAAGGCCCAAGGATTATTGAGCATCAAACATGTCCATTATGTTAATATTAAATTGATACAGATGGTCAAGCCTCGACTTGATGACTACAGCTTTTGTATTCAGAAATCTGATTACACATGCTGGAGAGTACCTCCTCCATTATAATGGTAGAAAATCACCTTCAACTCTACACCATATTCTAATCTTGACCGGACCCCAACTATGGAATGTTCAACACTGCATTCCCTCAAGAAGCATCCATGTGAAATAATAGAATTTGAAATCTGCATTCATGCTTCATATAATTACAATTCCTGATAGAAAATAAGAGACAATATGAAAGTATTCAACAAAAATGCAAGATGTACACAACTATACCTGGCAGTTTTCTATTTTGGTAGGTGGTAAAAATCGAGGAGAAGTGAATATAGGCTTCTCAGGATCATAAAAATGAAACTTGGGTGGCTGCATGGGGAGAATAGCCTACTTTAAATTATCAAGAATTATTTCAAGTAGAAAAATAGTCAGTAAAATGAAAGAGAATTACCTGGTCAGTTAGGGCTAAGTTTGCTTCAAAGAACGACTTTATTGTTCCAATATCTTCCCAATAGTCATTAAAAAGGTAAGCCTATCAGTAAGACAAATATCGCAATTAGGTTGTGAATTATCTCGACAAACCCCCCAATGGAACTAAAGCCCACAACAGTTTGTAACTCAACCAAGAAAGTTTGCTCAAGTAATTTTTCCCAGTAGTTGTTTAGTTTCTTTCGGACGTCCAAATGATCAATTTTTCCATAATTTTCATGAATTTTAGAATAGTCTGATAAGATGTTTCTGAATTTTGAAGTATAGCCAACGCAAGCAGCTTGATATTGAGAAATCATTTGATTATCAAAACCGAAATCCTGTAGGAAATAGGCCCATGATATTTGATTCATTCTTCAGATAAACGAAACAGCAAAATAACTAGAGACAATTACCTGCCGATATTAACAGTTGTATCTCACTTCAAGAATTTTAAGATTACCTGAACAACATATTCTTCTGCAGCCATAGGAATAATCTCTGACCCAAAATCATTGGCTGTTGGATAACGCCACCTGTTCAATGGGTTAAAAATATTTTATTAATAAAAAATGACTTTGTGTAACTTAAATGAAAAAGTTAACGCTGCAAAAAAGGACCCTAACTTTCAGTTCCCTCTTGCTCTCAATTGAAGGTACTTGGGTAAGCTGAAAATGGTTCGCATATAGTTAGTTTCAAACAATTATTAGTTTCTACCTAGAAGTGGATTACAATTATAATTTTAGTTTAGTTCTGCAAATTATGCAAACTTTAATGATATTTTACATCCACATTGTCAATGAAAAGACATAAACAAGAAATGCAACGTGCTGGCTTTGCAGAATCCCTACTTCCACATAGATCCAGAGCTAGAATTATTTGACGCAAGTATGTTTTAAATAGCTAGACAAGTTGAGAATAAAAAGCAAGCATGGGATATATACCTCAGTAAGTTTAGAAGCACATCTGTCTTGAACAAATATATCCCCATAGATGCAATATACGGGTATCTCTTTGCTTCTTCTGCCGATAATCCTAGAATTGATGTGTCCACTTGCTGTCCACAGAAAGTCATCGAGTAAAGAACTCACCACAAATAAATATACCAATCGCATAGACATGTAAATCCAACCCATTCTTGAATTATTAAACCAACCAAAAGTGGTGTTTGAAGCAATTTACTGGCTATGGGATAACATCCGCTATATTATGTACCAGTTGAAAGGAATCAAAGAAATTACCATGGATTTTAGATCATCACCCTTAGGTTTCTCAAGAAACTGGTGAATTCTTCCTGTTTCGTCAATCTTCATTAACCCAAAATCGGAAGCACGACTGCAAGAACGAAGATAAAGTGATGAAACAACAACTATTTTTTTTACAAATGCTCTGCCCATTTTCTTTGTGGATTAACTCTTCATATATGTATATACACAAGGATATTTAAAACCACAGCTAGAAATATTGACCTGTCATCCATGGGAACACAAGAAACAGAGATATCAGCACCCGAATTGATGTGGTTCTACACAAATTTAGATTCCCAATCAGAAATATTTCAAGGTGCAATAAGTTGTAATATATTAAAGATTCATTTCATTCAAAAACTGACTCAACCTGCAAAAAGTCCATGTAATCCATACGATAAAGATGATCACCAGACAGTATAAGAATGTTCTCAATGTGCCTATGTTTAGCATCCTGCAAAGATGGCATTGTTGACACACATTATGTATGAGATATTATTATAAATCACGAAGCTTTGTTCGTTCATGATAGGAAGTTCTGACAACTATGATGTACATGACGGAAAACCCTTTAAATTCTAGACAGCACACCTCAAAGAGCCAAATGAATTGTCTCACAGCATCTGCAGTTCCCTGGAACCACTTCTTTCCATATTCTCCAGGTGTTTGAGTAGCTGCTAATACCTAGCACCATTGCAGGGACCAAGATCAATCATGGCCAAAGCATGTGGAGAAAAGAAAATAAAGATGTAAGGATCACCGAAAGAACAGTCCTTTAGTGAGCAGTCAGCTAAATAACAACAAGTGGAACCTACCTCCACAAATCCATCACCAAAGTTTACACCGTTTCCCAAATTATATGTTCGAGCAAGATGGCGATTGAGAGATTGTGAGTTGAACTGAGTGAGTATGTATATTTTGTTTATTCCACTGTTGATGCAGTTACTCATGGGCACATCAATAAGTCTGTAACAACCCCCTATCGGGACCTATATGCAAGAGAAAGTATGATTACCACGGGTGCAAATATTTCTGTGCCAATAGAACTCGGACTGACTCTGAGGCGTACAAATCCAAAATAAAATCAGAAACAGGTAACAAAAACTGGAAAAATATATTTAATTCCCAACAGCAATGAGGAATATAAACCAAAGAGTTGCATCTTTAATATGAGAAAATGGAGAGAACTTGTCATCTTGTTTCATGAAAGTGCACAAGCAATTTAGGAAAGGTGATGAGTGTAAGAAATTATAAACTCCAGTATGGTCAATGTGCTGGAGTAATCCGTCAAAGGAGTTGCTTGTCCTTTGAGAGAAAAAATGAAGTCAGAGTCCCTGATGCAATCCAAATGGCAGATCTAAATTGTGTTTGTTAAAATAAATGCGTCCATTGGATTGTTTTCTAAAAATAAATAATAGCACACGAAGTATATACAAGTTGTCTAATTTACTTGGCGTCCAATCATATTATAGTAAAAATGTGTTCAATATGGACTCCAACTTTAATGCATCCAAACAAATTAAGGTCAGTATTTTTCCATATTTCTTCCTTCTTAAACTATAAACTCCATGGCCAACAGAGAAGTGGCACACCTAGCATAAAAAGGTTCTCTCTGACATGTGAAAAAAAACAAGATGACTTTATTGAACTTAAAGATCATCATTCTGTGCAAGTAACAAAAAAGAAATTGAGAAGTGCAGAATAAAATGAGCGTACAGCTGGTTTGGCTCTTCGACGAGTAAGAGGGAAAAGCCTTGTTCCAGCACCTCCACCCAATATGATTGACGCAACACTTTTGGGGTCTGCCTTTGCCGTGCCCAGTTCAGGTGTCTGCAGAGTCTGAAAGCCCAGATTAAAATTGGAAATCAGTTTTAGATCTGAAAATTAGAAAAGAAAAGATTTAAAAAAAAAAAAAAGGGTTACCATGAAATCCTTGGCGACATCAGCAAGAACAGATTCTGCAATAAATCTATTAGGCTTGACACATCTTTGGGTGCCATTGTAGGAAGTTCCAAAACGAACACTAGAGGAAGCAGAAGGTCCCGTAAGAAATCTGTCGCCGAACAGTGAGGACGACTTTAGCTTAAACAAGGAAGAAGAAGTAGAAGAATAAGCGGTGTGTAGTGTGGCCGCCATGAAATACCTCAGAGAAACCAAGAATGATCTAAGAAGAAGAAAAAGAAGAAGAAAACTGGTGACTTGTGGGCTCCTTGAATAAGTCAATAAGAAAATAAAGTGGACATACTGACAGATTTCTCTCTCTTGCTCCCCACTCTCACAGTACGTCTTTATCTTTGTGCTATCTTAATAAAATGGAATGGAGTCGACGTCGTCTTCTGCGTGCTAGTAATTCTTGGTTTTTAAAACCAGAATTTGCGCCAGCAAGCAAAATTACACCAACACCTGCAGCGTAGGATGGGAACTCACTCGGCTAAAACGTAACACGAGAAGACTACGTGGCCTAACACAAATACAACGCCACCAAGTAGGTAGTAGAAGAAAGAATGAATGAAGGAAAATCAAATAAAATCATGAGTGACAAGGATTGGTATCTTTCTTCCCTGTCTCAAGGTCCGTTGCCTCGAGATGCAGCAAGGTATGCTTCCTTACGAGGAGGACGGATGACCTCATCGCTCACTCACCCAGATCTGACAATGAATCACGAGAAGCCAACTTGGTGGTACTACTACTCGTACGGAAGATGCTTTCTTTCTCTTATCTTACATTGTCGAGAGTGGAGGTGAAGCGTCGTCCCTCCCCCCACCAACCTCCAACTACGCTTATTAACTCCTCCGTTACACAAAACACTTCGATCGTAGCTTCAGTAACGCTACGGCATCAACCACCATACCCACTGTCTCTTTCCATTAATGAATTCCCCTATTATCTATTATCACTTTCGAATATCCTCCCCAAAAAAAAAAGGAAAGCCTCCTGAATATCATTAGGTTGCATAAAGATATTGATTTGTTACTTACATTGTAAATGTTACTTGTAGCACTTTCATTAATGCAGCTTAATATTATTATATCATTCGTAAAATAATTAATATATAAGACTTCTCTTCCAACTCTTTGATCATTAAAAGAATGTATCAAGCTACTCACTGTTAAATAAATTTTTACTCTTTTTACTCAGTATTCTAGTAAGTGTTATACAATAAATTAATAATTATTACTTTTTTATATTATTAGCCGCATCTTTGATGTATGAAACATGAAGTGAATCATATATAACTTGAAATCATAAAGCAACTAATGAACATTATTAAGAGAGAGAGAGAGAGAGAGAGAGAGAGATGAGATCAACGCAATAAAGATTTAGAATTGATGTCATAAGACTGTTGAAATGATATGTCATAAGATTTAGTTGTGCTGAAAATATGGGAAGCTGTATCTTATTTGAAGACATGGGTATTTAGAGTAGTTATTTTTTTTTTTAATTATCAATTTTGGGTATAGAGGAACCAAAATTTAGTTAAATGCATGAAAATGAGTCCATTCCAATTTGAATTATATGAGTGGAATGAAATATTTTGTAATAAGAGTTACAATACTTTTAAAAATATGAGTAAAATGATTTTACTGTGTAAAATAGAACATATTTGTGTTGTATATGGCATAGATGTAAATTATTATTATTATATAAATGGAATGAATTTTTTTTTAAATAAAAGTTACAACGATTTCGAAAATATGAGTAAAATAGTTTACAAACAAAATGACTATTACATGTGTTATTTAATGCCAAACATTATATTTATTGGTAAATACAAATATAAAGAGATATTATTGGAGAACAAAAAGGTGATGGCTATTAAAAGAGTTGATAAGTGTATTTAATACAAACACAAATAGATAGTGATTCTTTAAAGTATATATGTTTTAGAATTATAATTTAATTACTGCTCACTCTTTCACACTGGATATTTGTGTAATTTAATTCTAAAAGTTATGATTTATAAATATTTACAACTTATTAAGTCTCTTTGTATTCTTATCAATTAGGAAGAGTAATCTAAATGTGTATTTTAATATTGTCTTGTAGTTAGAAATACTGTGTATTTGACATTTTGCAGTAAGAAAAAGTTTATATTATCTTCTTTCTTTGTAATTTTTCCACAGTAATAGTGAATAATTCCTTACGTCGTCGTATCCAATCAATTAATATGGCATGGTGGTACCCTTCAATGACCGAGAGACTAACATACAAAAGCAAGTTGGCTTTATCGCACAAGGAAGGAATTAAAGGTGGGCAATAGGTATTTCTGAAATAACACAAATTGTGAGTATTTTTTATTTTAAAGTTTTATTATGTATAGTTAATTAAATTAAATTATCTATGGAAGGTTGAGGAGATGGTAGAGTTTTCATTAATGCATAGTCAGTCTAGCCTTCTTAATTTAATGCATTATTTTTTGTAAGAAGTAAGAGGCAACAACTTCACACGCTTATTTGATTTCTTTTGGACTTTTGATCTCCTTGTTTTTTTTTTTTTTTGTTAATGTATTTAGATTTAATTACTGAATATTATGAATATTATTCAGTGAACAACAAAATGCATATTCGCATGCACACAAAGCTTACCATTCTCCAATGCTCAAGAAAAAGGAAGGAAGAGAAGCTCAAGTCAAGAAGCAGGAGGCAAAACAATATTTCGAATAATAATGATGGCAAAATATATCAAGACAAGGCATGCTTGCATATTTAATTTATATACAAGAGATATGTATATTTTATATATTTTTCAACCTTCAAGAGGAAAGTTCTTGCAAAATATAATTAAGCCATACCCACTAATTAAGAAATATTTGTGGTGGGGGGGCCATTTTCATGCCTCCAAAATACATTTATTAAGACAAAAAGGAAAATGGTTGGTAAACACATAGGAGATTAGGAGGTGCTTTTCATGCCTTACGAGTAATTTCAAATGCACAACTGCTCTTGCCAAGTTTGTAACTTTCTAGGATGAAAGTCTCATTCTTTGTTCTGCGCGCCTTTTCCTCATTGTTTTACTGTGTATCATGTCACGCTCAAGCACCTTTATACATTGTTGAATCTGATATTTGGGACCATCTCCATATGTTTCTCCAACCCCCATGGATTCAAGTATTATGCTAGTTATGCGGATGCTTTTTACCTTAATTACACATGGACTTATTTTCTGACATCTAAATTTTATGCTA
>JAJIYU010014764.1:0-13064 GCA_030144865.1 Tinospora cordifolia
TTTACTTTTCATGTGCCAACCCACCATTTGCACCCAAAATTAATTTATTCAACTTATTTTATTTATTTTTCTCAAACTTATTTATCTTTAATTATTTGACAAAATTTTGGGATATTACATACCCTGAGTCAATGATTGGGGTTGTAACTGTGACTATGTCTACACGGTGGCACCTTGTAATATTTGGACCATTAGGCACTTATCTCTAACATCTGTCTCAAATTGTAGTGTCTGGTTCTGTATGGTCTCAAAGGTGGCCTCACTAGATGTCAATGTCGCCTGTCTAATATTGGACCTCAACCTTCAACGAAAGAATCTCGCTCTCTCCCCCTCGGGTTACCCACTAGCTCGAGCACACAAGCTTCTAGTCAAAGAAATCCATGGGTATACTCCCTCACTAACATGTCCTCTTGTCACACGGTCAAAAACTTTACCTTCTTATGCTCCTTGGCTTTTTCAAGAACATAAGCTCTCAAGAATAATTCCCAAAAATGGGCCCATGAAGTAATCTTCCCCTCCATAGTCCGGGTAGCCTTCCACTAGATTGCAGTTTCATCCTCAAACATATGCGCAACAAAGAGTACTTGGTTATTTCCTCAGACAACTTCAACGTCTCTGCGTTCTTCTCAATACTAAGAAGCCAATTTCTTGCCGCATCCAAACTCAGACCCCCATGGAACTTCTTGGTTCTTAATTCAAAACATCTTTTTAGGAAGCGATCAAGAGTAGCCTCATCTCCCTGTCTTATCTAGGCTGCCACTCCATGGTTTACAACCCTCTTATCCGCTCCAATCTCAAGTATAAGTGGTGCAGGGGATGCAACTGGCTCATCCCTTCGTCTTTCAGCCTCAATCTTATCCAATCTCTCTGTTTCTCTCTCAATAAAGTTGTTTGGGCTAGAGCTGCCTCAATAGATGCCCTGATCATAGCCTCCAGCCTCTGTATAGGGTCATGCTCACGTTGAATCAGAGGTTGTAGTCGTGACACCTATTTCGGGATCCTATTTGATCTCCCTCTTTGAAGAGGCATCGTGGTCTACATGAAACCTTAAGCTTCCGTTATTTTCAAGGTTAAGCAGACCATAACTTTAAATGCTTCTAAATAAAGATAACTACACGTTAAGGTGACTATCTCTAAGTGATAGTCTAATCTACAAGGTTCAAATTCTAAGTTTTAAAACTCACTAAGACCCAATGACAGTCCAAATCCCCTCATGATATGGCCACTCTCACTCGGTTCCTCTTTTTGTCAATCAGAAGTTAGAAAGTTTGTCCATGACTCCACTATGCTACTCTAAACAAATAATTATTATAGAAATTTAAGTTAAATAAAAGTGAACTATATACAGTCTCCTAAATGTAGCAGTAGCAGAAGTGTCTAATTCAAAATTTTTACAATAGTTTCCTTACCCCATATACATATAACTTACTTTCGAAAAAATGATCTACATAAACAACCTACCAAAATAACCCTAGAACATTACCCTACGCTATAACTACCTTTTTTCCTTTGTTCGTAGTAGAAGAACCTAAAATGTTAGAGTAGTGAGCCAATTTGTCCATAGCGGGCCAGTAAGTAATATAGTCTAAAGTATAACTTAAAACAAGAATTCTATAAAACAATTTTATGTATGCATGAACAAATAATATTATGCAAGTAAATGCCAAAATGATTTTTAAATCAACAATGTAGTCGTGCACCTTTCATTTTGAAAATAGTTTTAATGATGAATATACATGTAGAGACCCTCACTAACCTCCAAGGCAATAATAAATCCACTTGAGCGGGCTTACTAGACAGTTAGGCGTATTCTCATACAAGATCATAAGGATTTGCCATCACGTACCTCATGTATGGCAGCTTCAGATCCTTGGTAAGTGGGCCAATTGAGAACCCGCATAAAATGTACCTCCGTGTACAGTGACATCTAGTTCTCAAGCTCAAACACATCCAATACTGTATCCTATGCCATCGAACCTCAAGATTCGATACACATTTTCATTAAAAAAACTAATTTAAAGATTGTAAATGCATAGCAATATGTAATAACATTTCATTTATAAATAGAATAGCAAGTTTAAGTGATAAATTAGAAAACAATACTCAGAAGGATGTTTGGCTCCTGATGCTCCTCTCATAATCGGTCGCGTCTTGCTAACATTTGATCCTGCGTAATCAATGTGGTTTCTTCATATCTACAAAAAAACTTGGCTCAAATCTAACTTTATGGTCCTTGACCAATCAAAAAGATTGACTCGGTTAATTATGGTCTAGTTATGGATTTGGTCAATTTTTGTCAATACAGTCAACTCTAACCAAGCCTAACACTCCCTAACATGTATTGATCGACAAGGTCAATGTGGTTAACAAGGTAAATTCGTGCAATTAAGCCCTTAATATTGACCCAAAATACCAAAAATCTATACCGTAGACATTTGTCTCACTTTTGGTATGCAATAACCAACTCTTTTCCTAAATTTAGCAGTTCAATAGCAGTAAATAGGAAAATTTTAATTATTTTTTATGTTACTCATTTTTTCCATAAGTATTTGATAATATTATACAACATTGTCTGTGTGTGTGTGTGTGTGTGTGTATATATATATATAACGTTTTCCTATTATTTAATATTATATAACTTTATGTACATTTTTATTCATTAATCTTCAAATGACATAAATACAAATTTATTATATCAATTGACCTCCAAAAATCCTAATTTTAGTGTTATTTAGTTCAACATTTCATTTAGTACTTATCAACTAAAATTTTAATGTTAATAGATATACCTCTTATGTGTCCACTTCTAATTACCATATAAATTTTTAGGACCTACATAGACTTAACACTTCTATTGAAAACTAAACTAGCAAAACTATAATTTATAACTTTCATAATAATTTTGAATTGAAAAGAGGTGAAAATAATTTACCTAAAGCGACGGATCTTCAAAAAAATGATAGCTTTTTCTATCCTCTTTTCTTTCCTTTTTCATTTCTTTTTTTCTTTTTTCTTTCTCTTTTCTTCTTTTCTCACTTCTCAGATGAGGAGTGCATTAGAACATAAGAATGAATGAAAGAATGAGCACTAAATATAGGCATTTAATTTGGTGTGGGTCCCATGCAAAATCAAGATATTTGCTCATTTTCTCGCTCATCCATGACTCATCTAATTTAATCATGTATTTTTCCAAAATTTCTCATTTATCTAACAAAATCATCATTATTATCTTCATATATTATTATTATTATTATTATTATTATTATTATTTGTTCAAACACCATCATCATATATATTTTGTATCCTCATATATATATATATATATATATATATGTGTTTGTGTGTGTGTGTGTGTGTGTTTGTGTGTGTGTGTGTGAAAGAATTAGTTGATTTCATTAATCCCTTTCATTTTTTTCAACTTAGCTCCCACTACGACTATTAATTATTATTATTTATTTATTTTTCATTTAATACACACATTAATCAATATAATTGTCGTAAAATCATATATTTTCATTTATAATTCATTAATTCAAACATGAAAATATATGTTGAACTCATCAAATCAATGTCCAAAAATATGGGTCATTACAGTCTCCCCTCTTCAAAACAAATTTCATCATTGAGATTTACTAAGATAACAAAAGATTAAGAAGTGACTCTCATAATCTCATGGAAGTGGCCTGCCATGTAGTCTTCTCGCTCCCATGTGTCCTGCTTGGCACCACGAACTACCAACGTACCCATACCATTGATATCTCTTTGTTGTGCAATTTCTTCATGACTCAATCAGTGACAGCTACTAGAGCCTCATCGTATGTACAATCCTTTCGCAACTCAACATGTCTCCAATCAATCACGTGCAAGGGATCAGGGTAATACTTTCTCAGCATCGACACATGAAATATGTTGTGTACTTCTGCTAACTTACATGGCAATGACAATTGGTAAGCCGCAGGGCCTATTCTCTCAAGAATCTCGAAAGGTTCAATGTATTTTGGTAACAAGTTCCCAGACAATAGCAAACTGAGTTTGCCTCGTTCGAGGGAAAATCCGAACGAGTACATAATCACCAACATTAAACTGAAAGATCTTCCTTTAGTTATCCGCATAACTCTTTTGTCGATCCTGAGCTGCCTTCATGTTTTGACAGATCTGTGGAATATTCTTATTTTGCTCCTGTACAAAAGTAGGGCCAAAAACTGCTATATCACCAACCTTGTCCCAACAAGCTAGACATCAGCAAGGTCGATCATATAATGCCTCAAATGTTGCCATGTCGATACTTGCCTTGTACCTGTTATTATATGCAAACTCACACAATGCTAAATAATACTCCAAGCTACCACCACATGAAGAATACATGCATGGAGCATATCCTCCAAAATTTGGATCTCTCTCTCAGACTGACCACCAGTCTATGGATGGAAGGCTGTGCTCAAGTTTATTCTAGTCCCCGACTAATTGTGCAAGCTCTGCAAAAAATGGGATGTAAACCGAGTATCTTTACTAGACACAATGGACACTGAGACCTCATGTAATCTCACGATCTCACAAATATACAATAGACTCAGCCTTTCAACCAAATTTCTAGGATGAATCTAAAGGAAATAAGCAAACTTAGTCATTCTGTTCACAATGACCCAAATAGTATCTTGTCTCCATTGAGTTCAAGGTAACCCCATCACAAAGTTCATGATAATGTGCTCTCATTTTTGCTCAGGAATAGCCAAGAGTTGTAGTAAACCTCTGACTCTCTAATACTAAACCTTAACCTGCTGGTATGTGTCACATCTTTGCACGAAGGTTGCAATATCTCACTTCATCCCTAGCCACCAACGAGTATGTCAAACATCCTAATACATCTTATTGGTGTTTGGATGAATGGTATACCTCGAGCGATGCAGCTCTACTACCACTCCCTATCTCAGGAAAGGGTCATCTAGGACCCACAATCATCCCCTAAACCTTAATGCACCATCACTACCAATTGACCACTCCATATGAGAAGTGTCATCTGCCCACTCCCAGTACATCACATAATCAACGTCATGAGGTTGTTAGCAAGCAGCACCGGCTAGGCTCTCATCTATGCACTAACTCTGCTTTGAGTCAAATTCTTGTGGATACTCATCATTGTCACATAATCAATCATCCTCCACTCCTAAGACATATGTCTAGCCACACAAGTAGTCTCCACCCATACTTTGCGCAACAAACTTTCATATACCTTCAACTATCATGGGGCATAAAAGATTACGTGGTCACCCTACATCAACACACACCCAAGGCATGTCCCACATGCATCATATAAATCACCAACTCACGACCTTGTTCAGGTAGCAGAAGTACTAGCACAAATGGTGAATAACGCTTCAGCTCAAGGAAAGCTTCCTCACACTTATCTATCCATACAAAGGGCACGTTCTTTTGTACAAGTTTTGTTACTGATGCAACAATCCTCGAACAATTCTGTACAAATCTACGATAATAGCCCGCCAAACCCAAAAAACTATGGATCTCCATTACTGTGGTAGGTTTCGACCTTGGCCAGATCAACAAAAATACCATCAGCTCCTACCACATGGCCTAAAAATTGAACCTCTGTCAACTAGAACTTGCACTTGCTAAACATAGCATACAAGCGGTGATGTCGAAGAGTCTGTAATGTGACCTTCAAATGCTCAACATGTTCCTCCTTAGTCTTTGAGTAAATAAGGATGTCATCAATAAAGATAATGACAAATAAGTCGAGATAGGGATGAAACACTTTCTATATTAGGTCATTGAACATCATAGGGCCATTTGCCATACCAAACGACATGACTAGGAATTCATAGTGCCCATAACAGGTCCTAAAGGCTATCTTTGGTACATCTTCTTCCATGACCCTTAGCTGATGGTATCTAGATCTTAGATCCATCTTTGAAAATGTAGTGACACCTCTAAGTTGGTCAAACAAGTCATCAATGCAGATGAAAGGGTACTTGTTCTTTATTGTCATCTTATTCAACTGTCAATAATCAATACACAAACATAGGCTGCTATATTTCTTCCTCATAAACAACACTAGAGCACCCCAACTGATATACTAGTGGTAATAAAACCCTTACTTATCAATTCTTCTAGCTATACCTTCAACTGTTGCGATTCCTTAGGTGTCATTCGATAAGGAGGGATCAAAATAGGTTGTGTTCCTAGAATAATCTCAATAATGAAATTAATTTCCTCCTTAGGAGGCAAGCCAAGTAATTCCTCAGGAGACACATTAGAAAATTTTCTGATAATAGGAATATCATCAATACTCGCCCATGAAGGTCCTTTATGTATGGTGGTTAGAACGACTAGAGTATCAATCTCATTCTGAGTTACCATTCTACCTCGAGTTCTCGACTTATAAGAACCACTACCCTAAAAAATAATAATAGGTTCCCTGGTATCTAAAACACCACCATCTTGGCGAAACAGTTGACATTTGCATGGTACGCGGCTAGCCAAGCCATCTAGAGTATAGAATCAAACTCTAGGAACTCTAACACCCGAAGGTAAACGATGGTCTCAAAGTCATCCAACCTCAACACGCAACCCTCACAAATTTGGTTAGGGTAAATGTGTTCCCCGGTTATAGTACTTAACATCAACTAGGTGGGTGCCCTAAGAGGTATAAGTCTCAATCTATCTACGACATGTCCAAAGATGAATGATAAAATAGAGCCAACATCAACCAACACATATAAGGTAGAATATAAAATAGAAACGATACCTTCTACCAAAGTCGTGGTAGCCTTCAGATCAGGCTGGATGATTTCCTGTGCTCTCCCTTGAGTAATAGTAGTGGTGGGTACTGTGGAAGTTGAAACAAGCATAGGGCAATCATATTGTTTGTGGCTTCGCTGACCACACTGAAAACATGTAATATGATGACCTTGTTTAACCTGATAGGTCTGGCCTAGGTCGTAGCCTTTGTAAATTGAATCTCTACTTCTGCCTCGACCTCTACCTCGAGCCATATACTAGGTCAATGGTTGTCCCACCAGTTGATAAATTTGTATTGGGATGGCTACAATTGGGATTACAAGAGATGGCTAAATCTGCTCCCCTATACACTATCCCCCCAAATATTTTCTCTTCCTCTAATATCTACTCATTCGGGGTCGACCACAATAACTACCCTGAGTCAACAACTGGGGTTGTAACTGTGGCTACGTTTGCACAGTGGCAACCTATATTATCTGGACCATCAGGTGTTCATCTCTACCATATGTCTCAAACTGTAGTGCCCACCTCTGTATGGTCTCAAAGGTGGCCTCACTAGATGTTGATTTTGCCTACCTGATATTGACCCTCAACCCTAAACGGAATAATTATGCCCTCTCCCTTGGGTTACCCACTAGCTCGGGTACATAAGCTTCCAGTTGAAGAAATATGTGGGTATACTCCCTCACTAACATGTCCACCTATCGTAGGGTCAAAAACTTTACCTTCTTATGCTCCCTAGCTTTCTCACAAATTTAAGCACTCAAGAATAATTTTTGAAAATGGGCCCGTGAAGTAATCTGCCCCTCAATACTCCGAGTAGAAGATTATAGCTTCATCTTCAAACATATGCGCACCAAAGAGTGCCTGGTTCTTCTCAGACAACCTCAACATCTCTACGTTCTTCTCAATATCGCCAGTTCTTTGCTGCATCCAAACTTAGACCCCCATGGATTTCCTTGGGTCTCAAATCCAAAAACCTTTTCAAGAGGCGATCATGAGTAACCTCATCTCCCTGTCTCACTTGGGCTACCTCTGCAAGGCCTACAACCCTCTTATCCACTTTGATCTCAAGTATAACTAGTGCAGGGGATGCTATTGGCTCAGCCTTTTGTATAGGGTCCTACTTAGGCTAAATTAGAGGTAGTGGTGGAGTCATCAGCTCCTGCATCCTACGTGGTTCCCCATGTCGAGGAGGCATTGTGGTCTCCATAAAACATTAAGCTCCCATTATTTTCAAGGTTAAGTAGACCATGACTTTAAATGCTTGTAACAAAAGAAAACTAGACATTAAGGTGACTGTCTCCGAGTGATAGTCTCCGAGTGATAGGCTAATCCACAAGGTTCAAATTCTAAGTCTTAAAACTCACTAACTCCTAATTGCGGTCCAATTCCCCTTATGATATGGCCACTCTCACTTGGTTTCTCTTTCTATCAATTAGAAGTTGGAAAGTTTTTGTCCATGATTCCACTATGCTACTCTTAGGCATTTCCTAGGGTTTTCATGACTTCTGTGATTACTCTGAGGCTCTCCAGGTTTACAACAATTGTTATTCCTTAATTGGAAAACCTCAACTTTGATACCAACATTGTTGGGACCCCTTCCTTAGGGTGAAGGGTGAACTAACTAGCACAGTGCTCTGACAAACCCACTCGCAAGCCAAGCTTGCCAAAACACAATTAAGCTTCCTTCACACTCCATACACAACATCATTTGAGTAATCACAAGAATGTGGAAGTAGCTAAACAAATAATTATAGTAGAAATATAAGTTAAATAAAAGTAAACTATATACAGTCCCCTAAATGTAGCAATAGTAGAAATGTCTAATTCAAAATATTTACGACAGTTTCCTTATGTTACACCCTGACCCCCGGGTCGGACATCATATCTATCAATAAGGCCCTGTCCTTGGGCGTCGCGCAGCTCTAAGCTCGGCGCGTCGTCCGCCGGGGCACCGGGCGTGCAACAGTTATCATCATTCTTTCTTTAAACCTCTATATACGAGGTTTAAATCATTTCTTAATTTCAAATAGTTATTTTAATCATGCTTCACTCAGCAATTAATTTCAAAACAAATCCACCGGATGTTCAAAATCATATTTATACTGGAAATCAAGATAATAATAGCAGAAACACTTTTCGGATCAAATCTTTCTAAATCATTGAACACTGTTTAGCAATACCATAACTAAAAATCATCAGTTTATCAATCAAGATAAAAACAATGTTTAAGATGGTAAAACAGTCCTGTATATGCATATACAAAAATATGATACATAACCCTCTGGCCCAAATTCATAATATACATCATAAAAACTGTACAAAACAGAGAGATAGTTTAACAAAAAAATATCACTCTCTCTCACTATACATCCTCCAGTTTTCGGTTTACATCCTCACTAAGCACTAGGCTCATGAGTACCTGTAAAATAAAAATGGGGAGAGCTCGAAAGCCCAGTGGATCTCGCCTATACATCAATAGCATTATACAAACGAGTATACGAAACATGCAAACAGTTTCAAATCATTAGGGGCGTTTCAAACACTTAGTCAGTTTAAACGTTGCGCTCTAATATCAGGAATTTATGATCTGATATTAGGAATTAACCAAAAGAGTGAACCACCCTCAGTATCCCAATTGTGGTCCTGAACACAATTAGGCACGACATCTTTATCAAACAGAAGTCTACCTCTGAGACCACGACCCAAGATGATAATAAAACCAAGGGAAAAGTCCTCATGACTTTACAAATTCGAGGGTCTCATACGGCGGCTCGCAGTTTGGCCTAGTTGGGGATACCCATGATGACGTCTTGGGACATCCGGATAACCTCAATGCAATGTGCCACCAGTGTCCGTCCATCCCCCCGATACGTGGAGTTCTTAATAAACCTTTAATGTTCTTTAGTTTCACAATCATAGTTTTCATTCCCCACAGCATAGAGACATGCTTATTCAAAATGCTAACCTAAGCAAAGAAAACAAACAAACACCAAGTTAATCATAATGCTAACCTAGGCATTTTAGAGTGTACACAAAACATTCCAAAAACACAATTTGCATCTATCGTTCGCGGTCGGTCTTGTGTGGACCACGATCTACACACAATTTCACACTCAATAGTTGGATTTCCTATCTGTACACTATACTTGCGAGTTCCATCCATACTAATGTCCAAACACACATACAATAAAATGAAAAGGGCTCACCACGTTTGGCTTGGTTTTTAGCCACTAAACCTACAACACACGCTCTTAAACGGATCTTCATCATTTTGATTTGCTAACCATTGATAGATACTCAAGATGATATCAATATCTTAAAGAAAACTCAAAAGAAATAAAAAACTCACCTTCAAATCTTCTATTGTCGCTCCTCTCCAAATCCCGAGCTGTTTTAGTGCAAAATGAGAAAATCAGAGCTTGAAACATATATATAGCTCGCACACGGACCGCGGTCGAAGACAGACGGACCTCGGTCCTCAAACAGATTTTTCTTCATGGACCCCAGTCTTCACTTTATGGACCATGGTCATCCCTTTATGGACCACGGTCGGCACTTTACGGACTGCGATCACCATGTGACCTAGTTTTGTTTTCTGTGATTTTTTTTCACTGATGACCGCGGTCCGCCTAAAAGGACCGTGGTCTACAGTGTGTTTTCCCCTTTTTCTAGATTTTTCTCACCACGGACCGCGGTCGGACCCATGTGGACCGCAGTCTATGCGTAATTGTTCCCAATTTCGCAATTTTTACACGTTTGTAACTATCCGAATGTTCTAATTTATTTTATCTTTATTAAATAACATACAATGATCATTAAAACAAGTTTCCAATCATTTTTGTATTTATTTAGAATTTTTAAAAATTCATATTGACGTGGACGCATTATAAGACTTAGGGTGATTACAATCTACCCCCCTTAAAAGAAATTTCGTCCTTGAAATTTAAATGAAAAGTACTTGAGCAATGTGTCCAATCATTCTATCCTAGCGAAGGATCTGGGTATTTCTTCTGCATCTCACTCTCAAGTTCCTAGGTTGCTTCCTCCAGGTTATAATGTCTCCACAGGACTTTGACTAAAGGAATGTCCTTATTCTTGAGACTTTGCACCTTACAATCAAGGATCTGCACTGCTGGCTCTTGATAAGTAGCATTATCTCGAAGTATGATCTCGTCCAGATGTAGAACATGAAATGGGTCTGGTTCGTACTTCCGGAGCATCAAAACATGGAACACATTATGTAATGAGGACAATCTATTCGACAAATCCAGCTCATAAGCGCATCCACCAACCCGTCTAATGATCTCAAACGGACCAATGTACCGTGGTGTTAGCTTCCCCTTCACTCCAAACTGTCTGATTGCCTTCTGTGGGCTAATCTTCAGAAATACCTGATCACCGGTCTATAACTCTAGAGGTCTTCTCCTCCTGTCAGCATAGCTCTTCTGCTCTTTGCTGTAGCTAGTTTCTTCTGGATTTGCTTCACCTGTTGGTTCATCTCCTCAATCAACTCAGGTCCAGTGAGTACCTGGTCTTCAAACTCTGCCCAACAGGATGGTGATCTACAGGGTCTGTCGTACAGTGCCTCATATGGAGCCATCTTGATGGTTGCCTGATAACTGTTATTATATGCAAACTCGGCAAGATGTAGATGCTTACTCCAATTTCCTCTGAAGTTTAGGGCACATGCTCTCAGCATATCCTCTAATATCTGTATGACCCTCTCTGACTACCCATCTGTTTGTGGGTGAAAGGTTGTGCTCATGGTCAATCTGCTCCCCAATTCCTTTTGTAGACTCTGCCAAAATTGAGACGTGAATCTTGAGTCTTTGTCTGATACTATGGTACTGGGAACACCACGCAATCGCACAATCGCTCGCACATAAAGCTCTCCCAACTTACTCACTGCATCAGTAGACCGAATAGGTAGAAAATGTGCCACCTTAGTCAGTTGATCTACTATGACCCAAACGATGTCTTCCCCCTTATGACTTCTCGGCAAGCCGCTAACAAAATCCATCGCTATACTGTCCCACTTCCATTCAGGAATCGGAAGTGGCTGTAATAAACCCGATGGTTTCCTGTGCTCAGCCTTGACTTGCTGACAAGTCAGACACCGGGAGACATATCTGGCAATGTCCCTCTTCATGCCTCTCCACCAGAAAGTTTTCTTCAAGTTCTGGTACATCTTGTCGCCCCCTGGATACATAGTGTACTTACTCAAGTATGCCTCATCCATTAGGGTTCCTTTGGCCTGTCCAGAACTGGAAACACATAGTCGGTTCCCTAATCTCAATGCACCCTCTGTGTCAAGGCGAAAGTTTGTGTGCTTGCCCTCTTTGACACCCTCTATCAGTCCTGTAATCCATACGTCAGATTTCTGCTCATCTCTGATCTGGCGTAAGATGTCTGGCTGGCAAGTCACTGCATATATATATGCCCGTGTATCATCTGTAGCTACACCCAGATTATAGTCACTAATCAACTAATACATCTGACCCACTTCATCCCTCCTGTTCAACTTCCTACTAAGAGCATCGGCAACTACATTCAACCTGCCCGGATGATAATGCAGCTGAAAATCATAGTCACTAAGGAACTCAATCCACCTTCTCTGCCGAAGGTTCAGTTCATTCTGAGTATATATGTACATGTACCTGAGGCTCTTATGGTCTGAGTAGAGATCAAAACTCTCACCATATAGATAGTGCCTCCATATCTTCAGCACAAATATGATCGTTGCAAGCTCTAGATCGTGCGTAGGATAATTTAACTCATGTGGCTTCAGCTGCCGTGAAGCATAAGCCACCGGTTGTCCTTGCTGCATCAGTACTACACCCAATCCGCTAAGGGATGCGTCAGTGCACAAAATATATCTTACACCAGGGATAGGTGTGATGAGTACTGGTGCTGTAGTCAACCTCTGCTTAAGCTCCTGAAAGGACTACTTACACAGCTCACTCCAAATGAATTTCTCGTCCTTTCTAGTTAGCTTAGTCATTGGACCCACCAATTTCGAGAAATCTTTAATAAACCTGCGATAGTTACTAGCCAACCCAAGAAAACTCCAAATCTCTGTCACTGTAGTGGGCTGCTGCCAGCCGGATACTGCTTGCACCTTCTCTGGGTCTACTGCTATTCCCTGTGCTGAAACCACATGGCCAAGAAACTTGACTTGCTTCATCCAAAAGTCACACTTGCTAAACTTGGCATATAATTTATTCTGCCTCAGTGTTTCCATAACAGTCTGCAAGTGTTGTATGTGCTCAGTCTCTGATCGGGAATATACCAGAATGTCATCA
>JAJIYU010014765.1:0-13039 GCA_030144865.1 Tinospora cordifolia
CATTGTTGATATTTACTGTGAAAAATCCGGTGAAGTATTTGAAACTATTTTCTAAATTATGATATTCATCGATAAACATAGTAGCATGTTTATCAGGATTTAAATAGTTTTTCTCATTTGCCGAAAATTGAGACTTGGGTTTAGCGTGTAGAAAGAGGTTGACAACCCCGGATTGCCGACGGATCGGACCCTCAGAGAGATTAGAAGTCCCGCGTGCACAGCAGAGAGCTGACGAGAGCGCTAGTAGAAGCGCTGGCCCCACGTGACGCACGCAGGAGGACTTGGGTTCCGGTCTGGGGGGTCCGGGGGTGTCACATAAAGTCTTTTTTTTTTTTTGGGAAAAGGCGTTGCAGTGCTTAGAATTTTTTTTTTCAAAGTTTTTTTTTATTTTTTTTATTTTGTATTGTTGTTGCAACGACAATAGAAAAATATATATACAAATAATTTTAGAAAATTAAATTTTTAAAATTTTTTAATTTGTAAATAAAAATAAAAATTTTCAAAATAATAAATCATTATTTTTTAAAATAAAAAAATTTATTTCTTAAAAATTTTATTAATATTTTTTAAAAAAACTAAGGTAAAGTTTTAAGAATAAATAATTCTAAAATTAATATTTTAAATAAATAATTATAGTGGTTTAATGGTAGTGGATGATGAATGATTTGGGTACTTATCGCCTAGGTCCCATGATCGAATCTCCACGGAGACGAAATAAAATCCCAGGGGAAGAACAATATCTGTGAGTGAACACCTAACCCAGAGTGCCTGCTGAGGTGGGGGTTCTGGGGGCCTAATGAGGGGTCGTCACACTAAAAAAAATCATTTTTGATATAAATTTAAAGAATTGTATATGTTTTTAATATTTTTAAACAATTATATATATTTTAAAAATAATATGTATTTTATAAATGAAATATTGTAAATAGTTTAATTAATGAGTTGATGTGATTGTAGGTTTCATACAGTACAAACTAATAAATTGTAACCACTAGAAGATATAGTTTAACGAGTTAATGATGTAACATGTCTATTAAATGATTGAAGATTTAAACCATTAGGGTTACCCTAAGGGTCATAGTTAAACCTATCAAAGATTTAATACACCATCAACATCATTAACTAATTAAACTCTTACTTATTAAATTATTTCTCACAACAATTAAAGTTTATTAAACTATACTGTATAAGTCTCATAATCATACAACCTATTAAATTCATTAATTGTAATATTTCATTTATAAAGTATATTTTTTCAAAATACCTATTATTCATATTTAAATTAAAAATATATATTTATCTAAATTTATATAAAAATTTATATTTTTAATTAATTATTTAAGATTTTAATTTTAAAAATATTAATTTAAATTTATTTATTTAAAATTATGTTATATATATATATGAAAAAGTTTTCTGACATAAAGTGCTTGATTTGCATCTTGTGCTCAGTGCCATTAAACGCTACACAAACGCCTTCAACGGGTGTTTAATTTATTTGGTGCTCAATGAGCACCAGATCAACGACCATTGAGCATCGATAATGACACCCTAAAGTGGTTCTTAGATGCTGGCATCTTTTAATTGTCCAAACATTCAACATGGTTTATTTTTATTTTTATTTTTGAAAGATTTTTATAAAATGTGCCTTTTAGGACGCATTGAGTTTTTTATAAAAGTTTTTTTTATACAATTCAAATATTTAAATAACAGTTTAAATATTTCAAAAATTATATTTTAAAAATTTTAAAAAATATTATTTTTATAAAATAAATGTAAATTTTTTAAAAATTTAAATAATATTTTTTAAAAATAAAAGTGATATTTTAAAAATAAAATAAATAAATTATTTTAAATAAATAATGTTTAATAATTATATATTATTTTTATTTCAATATAAACAATTTAAATTATATGTATTATAACTATATTATAAATCATTTAAATGATAAATTAATATAATTGTAATTCTCATATAATATAATTTAAAAATTATTAATTATTAAAAAAGATATTGTAATAGAAAGCAATTTAAGTTGCTAATCTAAAAAAATATCAAATTTTTGTTTAGTATTACCGTTTTAAATACCCTAAAGTTAAAAAACTGAAGTTGGGAAGACCGGACTCCGTCGTGCGGTAAATTGGAACTGAAGCTCAGTGGGCAGTGCAATTTTGCCGGCACGCTACATGCGCGTATCAGAAGGACATGTGAGTTTTAGTGATAGGTCGGCAGCAAGAAGCGTGGGCTATGTAGTCGAGGTAACGATGCCAATAAACGAAAGCCGCTAGTCAGTGGATGACGTGACGCATGCTGTAACACGCGTCCAAAAAGTAGCTACGGGTCTCAAGCAAGAAATTCCGATCACCGCAAACGTGAAATTTGAAGTTTTCTAAAATTTATTATTATTGATACCTGCACTCGCGTATATTTAGCATTTTTTTTAATAAAAAAACACGTCAATTCTGGTGATTTTGTAGAAGACAAGTGCTCTGTAAATATTAAGTATTGTTGGCAAAGAAATTAACCGATTGAAATTTTGAGACGAACGAGAGTGAGAATCACACAAAAATTTGAAGGAATAACTTAAAAAAAAAAACATTCTTTATTAATGAAAAATCTAGAATACATTGTGTTTGTAAAAAATTAGAATGAGATGTCACTAATTACGATCATTGTTTGTTAATATAGACTTGAAGGAGTGTTTGATAAGAAAATTCCTTAATATAAAAAATTTTAGGTTATTCTCATCCTAGAAACTTCAAAGAATCGCTCGTATTTTCCATGTAGGAATAATATATGGACTTGATCACATAGTAACTAAAGATTTTCTTATCTGGTGGTAAGCTTGACTTGTCTTTGACGATGACACAAATTTGGGTTTCTGATTATGAAATTGACGAAGAAGACACAAATAAATTAATTAATGATAATGATGATGCTTTGCATATTTTAAGAAGACCGATTACAAGGGCTCGTGTCAAAAGATTTAATGAAACACTACTTGGACTGGTTCAAGACATTTGAGCCAAACAAGATGTTAATAATTTTTCTAACTTTAATACGGGCTTGAATAAATTTAAAATGAGCTATGAGTGTCATCCAAGTGCAGGATAGTCAAAATTATAAGAAATAAAAAGACCTCTAGTAGAAATACATGTGTGGACAGAATAATTCAAGTCATAATATCATTAATTTGAGATGATAAAGATGATTTATTAGTCATTATTAGAGGTTTCACGAAATTAGTTAATTTCCTATATATTATTGGTCTTTTATGTTAAACATTTCAGTTTTCAAGGTGTAATAACTATGTAATAGTGTGTTTATATTTGAAGTTAATGCATTGTCTATAGGAGTTACTAGTGGAGTTCCTATGTGTTATTGGAGTTAGTGCATAGTCTTCAATTCTCATGGTTGAGTTAATAGCTATTTATTTTTGTGACCTTTTGTATTCCCTGAAGTTACATCCAGGATTTGTATAAATTGGTTTGCTCCTCTTTGAGGAGGGCATCAAATCAGTAAAGTGAGTGTTTAATCTAAACATTTCAAATTTAAGAGAGACTTTCTCTTATGTTCTTCATTAAACTTTTCTAGACTTTTCAAGGATTGATCAACTTTGTGGCGTTTAACACTTTGGGTTCTTGTTTTTTTGTTATTCAAGGGTTCAAGTGGATCATTAAATCTGATTTTAGCTTTCTTGGGGTGAACATACTATCTTGAATGGGGGTTCTTAGGATCTAATTCCTAGCGGGTTCGCGTCATTAAGTAAGCTGCTAACAAAATCCATTGCAATATTGTCCCACTTCCATTCTGGTATAGAAAGTGGTTGTAGCATACCAGTGGGTTTTCTGTGCTCAACCTTTACCTGTTGACAAGTCAAATACTTAGAGACACACTTAGCTATGTCCCTCTTCATACGTCTCCACTAGTACACTTTCTTGAGATTCTGATACATCTTGTCACCTCTTAGGTGCATAGTGTACTTGGTTTGATGTGTCTCATCCAAAATGGTTCTTCTGTTTTGTCTATTCTCAAGTACACAACTTCTATCTCCAATTTTGAGAGTACTCTCTGCATCAATTCTGAAGTTTGTGTGCTTCCCTAGCTTGACACCCGCAATCATATCATTAATCCATTTATCCCCTTTTTCCGCATCTTTTATTTGATGTAAGAGATCTGCTGACAAGTCATCACACATACATAAACTTGGTATTTCTCTGAAGTTATACCCAAGTTATAATCACTGATCAACTGGTACATTTGACCCTTTTCTTCATCCTTCTTACTAAATTTTTTGCTAAGTGTCTCGGCCACCATGTTGGCCTTCTTGGGATGATAATGCAGTTGAAAGTCATAATCTTTCAAAAATTCTATCCACCTTCGCTGTTGAAGGCTCAATTCTTTCTAGGTATAAATGTACTTTAGGCTCTTATGCTTAGAGAACAAATTGAAACTTTCCCCGTAGAGATAATACCTCCAAATCTTTAATGCAAAAACAATTGTTGCTAACTCTAGATCATGTGTGGGGTAATTATGTTCATGGATCTTCATATAACGTGAAGTGTAAGCTATTGCCTTCTCATCTTACATCAATACAATGCCCAATTCATTTTGTGAAGCATCAGTATATAAGACATACTTCACACTATGAGTATTGTGACTAAGATAGGTGTTGAAGTTAACCTCTTCTTCAATTCTTGAAATGATCGTTCACAAATTTCATCCCAATTAATTTTTTTGCCCTTTCTGGTTAATTAGGTCATTGGTCCAGCTAGCTTAAAGAAGTCTTGGATAAACCTGCAGTAATATCCAGCCAAACCTAAGAAGCTTCTAATTTTTGTTATAGTCTTAGGTTGCCTCCATTTGGATGCTGTTTCTACTTTCTCTGGGTCTCAGATATTCCTTCAGCTGAGATGACATGGCCAAAGTTTTTGACCTTCTTCATTAAGAACTCACATTTTCTAAACTTTGCGTAGAGTTCATTTCTTCTCATCATCTCTAGGACAATCCTCAAATGTTCCATATGCTTAGCTTTTGACCTGGAATAGATCAAAATGTCATCAACAAATACTACAATGAATTGATCCAAATGTTGTTTGAAGACTCTGTTTATCAAATCCATAAATGCAACCGGTGTGTTGGTTAAACCAAATGACATCACTATGAACTCAAAATGCCCATTTTAAGTTCTGACGGTTGTCTTGTGTATGTCAGACTCCCAGATCCTCAACTGATGATATCCAAACCTTAGATCAATCTTAAAAAAATGAGTGGCTGCCCTCAACTGATCAAACAGGTCATCTATTCGAGGCAACAGATACTTGTTCTTTATTTTCACTTGGTTTAACTTCTGGTAGTCAACACAAAGTCTCATAGATCCATTATTTTTCTTCACAAACATAATCAGAACTCCCATAGTAACTCACTAGGTCTGATAAGTTCCCTCTCACAGAGCTCATCTAACTGTGTCTTTAGCTCAATCAATTCCACTGGTGCCATTCTATAAGGCAGAATAGCTATGGGGTCAGTGCCAAGATGTAACTCAATTTTGAACTCTACCTGTCTGTGTGGCGGTAGTCCAAGTAAGTCATCTGAAAATACATCTGCGTATTTCTGTACTATAGGTATCTCCTGTATTTCTCTAAGTTTTTTAGCATCCCCATCTAACAATTGTTTGAAGTCCTCTTTTTGTTTTAAATAGTGCAACATAGCTACCATAAGACTCCTTGACAATCTTTGCATATCCCCATTTATCCTAAACATGTCCCCAAAAGGCAACGTGACAGTCACCCTCCACGTCTAACAATTTATCTTGGCTTAATATAAGGTCAGCCAATCCATACCCTATATGATATTATACCCATGAAAAGGAAGTGTACTGAGACTAGCTGAAATAAACTTATCCCCAAATCTAAGTTCACATTTACAATATCTCGTAGAGTTCACAGTGGCTCCTATGGGTGTGGCTACATGTAATGTTGCAGGCAATGAATTTGTCACCAATTGTAATCTATCTACTAAATGTTTTGAAATGAAGGATTGGGTAACACTAGAGTCAAACAAGACTTTCACAGTAATATTAAACAAAAGGAAAGAACTTTCCACTGCTGATGCATAATCAGCCTAGGCATCAATAGCATAGAGTTGAGCTTGGTTCTGTCCTCGGCTCTAATTTTGGTTCTGCCCCTGATTCTATTGTGGTTGGGGCTATTATTGTTGTCTCTGTTGTTGGCAACCATCTTGTCCACGCGCTTACTGTTGCTGAGGAGGAGCTAAAGCTCTGTTAGGATAGTTCTTGGCGATATGTTTCTTCTTGTGGCATAAGAAGCATAACCCTTGCCTCTTTGCCTGTTCCCTCTGCTCGTCCCTAGCACAATCAGTTCGTGCCTGTTGGTTTTGTGGCCTGTTATGATTTTGTGCCTGATTCTGATTCTAAGGTGCTCAGTGCCCATCCTGTTTGTTTTGCCTCTTTTGTGAGGCTACTGTAGCTTATTTTGGCTGTGACCTTTTCTGGCTATTCCTCAGAGCTTGTTCATATTTATGGTCAATCTTAGAGGATGTATTATTTTTTGTATCTCTACCTTTAGTCCTTCAACAAACCTATTCACCTTGGATTGCTCACCTCTTACGAGCTCTGGGAAAGACAGTTTAATAAATTTCTGTTCATATTGGGCAACAATCATATTCTTTTGAGCTAGTCGAATGAACTCTGGCTATATCTGTTTTGCCTTTGCCATAGAGAAGAAATGTAAACAAAATAGAGTCTGAAATTGTTCCCAAGTCATAATAGATACGTCCATGGCAGGATCATCATGACCATCTCCCACCAATGATAGGCGGGTCCCTCAAACTGGTGGACTGCTAATACAACTTTCCTGATGCCAATTGCCCCTAAGGCATTCAAGTGCTTATTCATTTCAGTGAACCACTTGTCAGCAGCTACATGATCATCCATACCCTCAAAAATACTAGGTCGTAGCTTTTGAAATTCTATCAACAGGTTTTTCTATTCTATATCATCCACAATTGGTCAGTCCCATGCCACTAGACCATTAGGTAACAAGGCCTAATAAACCTGGGGTTAAGGCTGTGCCTGTGGCTATAGCTATATTGGTGGCTATGGTTGTATTAGTATCTGGTTCTACATCTGTGTGAGGCTCCTCATGATCTATTCCACAATTTGCTGAGCAAATTCAACTAAAATATTTGTAGTCACCACTGTCCCAACTGGAGTTATTGCCATTGGCACTCCATTTTCCCTTTGCCTATATTCATCGATATTTTTATTTTTTATACCGTTACCTCTTGTTCTTGCCATTATCTACGAGCCAAAAGTTATTTTAGTATCCATCAATTCAATGTGATATCAATAAGGAAAATTTCAATAGACAAAAAGAGTCATGGTTTCAACTTACTGCAATTTGGGTTACGCAAACCCCTTTATCTCAAAGTCTGGATATTAAATAATTTTGCAACTTATTATAAGTGTCATCTTTCATATCTTTAATCATGGTTTGTGATTCAATTGTTAGAGTAAATTTTCTCGCATCATTCGTGCTATCATGACTCTAGATTCATGTTTTTATGTTCTCGGTACATTCAGTGACCTGTTAGTCTTTGTTTCTAAGTTTGAAGTTTGAGGGTTTCAAGACCTCATGTTTATTTTAGGTACAAGCTTTTTGGTCTCATATAACAATATTCAAAATCTTAACATCAAGTAGCATACAAACAAACATTCAATCAACACACAATTCACACTA
Source organism: Tinospora cordifolia (assembly GCA_030144865.1). Lineage (NCBI taxonomy): Eukaryota > Viridiplantae > Streptophyta > Magnoliopsida > Ranunculales > Menispermaceae > Tinospora > Tinospora cordifolia. Next base: position 7,762 of record JAJIYU010014765.1, read on the forward strand.
GCACAGTGAGATTTCTAAGCTTTCATCTGTGCTTCCGAGTTTAAGTGTCTCATGCCACTCTTGCCCAGTGACATAGGCTTCCACTCAGAAACCTTACTACACCCAAACAATTTTTCAAATATTTTGATGACCATGGCCTCCCAAGTCCCACTATACTAGCCAAACATAGGAAAATAAACTCTTCCAAAGTCACTGACCATTCACCAATCATGGCCTGTCAATCTCCAAGTCTGGGATTCCTCTATATCCCTAATTCTTACGCGTCCCATACCAAGCAAAAATTAAACATATAGGATCACCTCGATCTTATGTCATGACCAAACAAGTGTTTCATTATTCATGTCTCTAACTTATGTCCTAAAAGTTTTACTTATGATCCACTATGTCTCTTTGGCAAGACCCAAGTCTTTACCTATAGTCTCGTTTCCTAGACCTAAGGTCTTGATACTTGGCTGAGTAGTTCCTCCATTGAACCCACAACCATCATCAACCTCAGCTACCACCATTGGCATTTTAGTACACATCTAGCCTAGCACTCTATAGTTTAAGCTCTCATCTCACCCTTAGTATCTACTGCCTAGGCTCTCTCTATCTTTTCGCCAAGTTGTCTACTAACGAAGCTTTGATACCAACTTTGTGACACCCCAGTTCTCAGTCCTTCATTTTTTTCACGTCTGTCACACATGGAGAAACACGCAATTAAATGTCAGCACAGATGTCATCTACTGAGAATTGAGATGTTGCTTTTCTCACATTCAATTTCTCATTAATACCATCTGGACGTACTAAATCACATATAGATCTATCATCGAGCCCTTGGACTCACCAAGATTTATCTCAACTGGAGACAGTTTAGGAAATAATAAGAATCATAAATTCAATAATTGAACCCATTAAAATTTATTACAAGTTTCTCAAATAAAATCGAAAAATTTGGCTCGTGTGGCCCAAGCACATCCTAACCAACATTAACATAAAGGCTAATAAAAAGGGGCATCTGCCCAGTCCAAACCAAATGCACTCAACAACTAAAGAAAAATTCAGATAACAACCTCAATAGTAAGGTTTGCAGCTACTATAGTACTTTGCAATACTATCAACAAAAACCGCCTCAAAGATCACCTGAAATGGAAGGGTGGGATGAGCTCAAGAGCCCAGTAGATAATACACAATACATGCATAATATTATTCAAGTCAAAATATCAAACATGCAGTCGCTTGACGTACATTAGGCGTTTTAAACATTTAGTTATTTATTAGTTGTTAATTTGGACCGAAAGGCTTAACCCTCGATATTCTCTTATCGTTATCGTATCAAAAGATATAAGGAAAATGCACTATATGCTAGAATCCAATGGGACAAGGGGCATATCCATTGCCCACCCTAGGAACTAGAGTCACACCCATCCCTCCATCACCAAAGAACTAGGGGCACATCCATTGTTCTATCATTGGGAATTAGGGGCTAACCCATCATTCCATTCGCAAGAACACCCACAGTGATCTCCGTGATCCATTGCATCGGTAAATGGTTTGAATCTTAAGTTATCTTCGATTGAGATTATACAATCAATCATTTCATTCTAGTAAGCATGAAAAATAGAACATTTAATCTCATTCAAATAAATTGAACATGTTAATCATTTCATATCTCATAACATGAAAACATGTAAACAACCAACATAGATACATACATCATATTATACATTATTCATATACTAATACAAAAGCTCATGGTATCCCATCAACGTCAAAACGTACCCTAACATGCTTTTATGCATTTAAAACAAAGTAAACACGTATTATGTTTAACATTCAAAAACAAATAAGATTAGGGAGCAAGGTAATCGCTTCCCCTTGCGCTATGCTCCACTTGTTTCGATTATTCGAATCCTCAACCTATAACAGTTTGATATCATAATTCAGTATTCTTAAACCATGATTCAATGTCCACTTAATCTAAGTAGTAATTGGAGTGCATTTAGGTAACATCATGTGTGTACTATCATGTTCTTCTTCTGTGTATTGCAGTCACTCAGATCCATGCATGAAACTCAAAAGACTGGGTCTGGAACGTATTACCACGGTCGCCGAAATCGACGATATGCATTACCGCAGTGACCAGAGAGGATTTTACGTGATCAATGTTATACCGCAGTTTGTTATCGTGGTAACTAGAGCGGATTTTATGTGAACAATGTATATTATGGTATGTAACCGTGGTAGTTAGGCAATTTTTCAGAAATGGCACATTTGTGCAAGTTTCCTTCCTGTCCTCTCATTCACAATGATTCAATACATTAATACTAGACTTAACACAAGCATTATACCAGATAAAATGTATTATACCTCAATTCCAATTGCTCCTTCCTTCGTTCCCCTTAAAAAAATGTTTCAAACACTTCCAACTAGCTTGTATGAAATCTGTTCGTTCAATCCCAACAGTCAAACTCTTCACCAATATGTAGTTCTCCTTTGTTCTTTGGTTGAGAATCTGGTTGGGAAGGGTCGAAATAGATTAAGAACACTCTAAAACACTTTTGGGAAAAAGAAAGGTTGGTCAGTGGCGGCTAGGTAGGGTTTCTGCACGATTATGCATCTGAATGACTAAGAATTAGGGTTTCTATGTGCAAATCACACACATATATAATTTTTACGTATTACCACAGTAATGACTCTAATTATCGCGGTAATCGCATTATTTATACATCGAAGATTTGGGTTTTCAGCCCATTGTTGCAGTGACTAGAACGCATACATTTTTAGTTTTCTAAAGCGTTACCGTGATAACGATTTCCATTATCACGATAACTAGAATGATGTCATTTTCATACATTTTTGGTTCTTTCAAGCATTACCACAGTAATTCAAGTCGTTACTATGATAATCAGGGTATTGTGTTATTTTTCGTGTTTTCTTGATATTCTCTGAACTTTTTTTATTAATTTTAATTTATCCCAAGTTTATTTTTACTTGTATTTCATGGTCATGAAGCGTTTATAATTTTTTAAATTATTTATGTAATTTATTTTATATTTAAAACTCCCAAAATTTTATAACTTGTTCGTTGGCTTTTGGGGTATTGCACCATTTATCCTTATTCTTGTTATAAAAATGCTAAGTAAGCCACGTATTATGATATTAGGGGTATAATTTTTATTGTAGGTGGTGGTTTATAGCAGTACCCAAAAATGGGATAAAACTCCACTGTGAGTAAAATTAAGTAAAAATTATTAGTACACTCCTCGTGTTTCATAGATCACAAACATGTAATTAGTTTGTATTTATTTATCTTGTAGACATCAATATAAATATTCAAAGTTGAATAACTTTAAGAGACTTTTGAGTATACTTAACCCTAATAAAATTTTAATTGATTTTAGAGAATTGTAGAAAACAAAAATTTGTACTCATTGATACCAAGTTCATGAATTTTGGTGAGTGATTGACTCATTGAGTTATTTATTAGAATTTAAAAAATTGGTAAAAATATAATTAGGGAGCCTATTTTTAATATTTTCTACTGTGTAAATATTTTATATAAGCAAAAAAATAATTTTAAAGATTATTGAGTATATTTGGGTTAATACGCACCAATATGTGGAGTCAAATGCATAATTGAATCAAAGATGAGTTATAAATACGTGGAAAATGATTACAAAATAAATCTAAATAAGTTGAATTTGATTTAGTGCATGTGGAATGATTTTGTGATAGAATAATTTGGGTGGATCGGAGATTAAATTTTGGATTGGATATTAGGAACTAGTGGATGTTAATTTTTGTGAGTAATCTTTACTTGTGACATTATGTGTGACATTGGTACCATATTAAAAATCCTAAATTTTATTTAAATAGAATTATATATTGCATTTGATGCTTATTTGAATTTGATGAAATGATTTTAATGCATAGTAGTATGTCAATTACAAACTTGAGTATGTTATTGACATGGTAGTATTTTTATTGATTATAGTCTTAGGGAACAGATTCACAAGATTAACCGTTTTGGTGATCTTAGTTGGTCCATTCTTAGCATGAGATGAATGAGATAGAAACAAATAGATAATTAGATAAGTAGAGGTCGGTGCACTTCTCATTAGCGCACATGAGGAGTAGACTCGCTCTGTTATTTGGAAGGAAGGAAATGGTTCATGTTTTTAAAAATACTGCATATTGTTGAAACTGAATGCATGTTTACACATTATATGATGCATTTATGCTATTTTTATTTCATTTTCAAGTGGTTTGAAATTTGTTTTGTCTTTCACATTTTTAGATTATTCACTTAGTTTGTTATTTGCTTACTTAATTCTCCATTATTTTGATAGGAAAGGGAAAAGAAAGATGTTGTAATAGTCATTACTAGTTTTCTTTTGGAGTTGATAGTATGTTGTAATTTTAATAATTAGTTAGACTACTATATTTGGACATGTATTCAGACTTGTTATCATCTTAATGTATTATCAAAACAAATCATGGATATTATATGAATAAATGGTTAATTTGATGAAAGAATATTTATTTTTTTAATATTGATTGTGATTTATTAGGTAATTTGGACTTGATGACATGTTATATTTTTATAGGAGACTCTATGCCGGTTGTGACGTCACCTGAGAAGGAGTCACGACATAAGCAAATGAAAGAACCTATTCTAAATGCAATGCATAAACCATCACAACCTAGTCAAATAAAAGATTACATGTACTCATATATCATCTGGCCTCAATTTCCTTCAAGTTCCACACTTACATTTAAGAACATTTGAGAGTGAATGCATGTCTAGATTTTCAACCCAATTTCTGCCAAATTGGTCCCATTTAAGACCTTTTATAGATTGTAATGTTGGCACCGATCAACAAGAGTGGTAATAAAAGAATTATATAATCTGTTAAAACATTTCACAACATTCTGACTTTAGGCCCCAATTCCAACATCCCACTTAACAATATTCTCTTCTTTTTTTTCATCATATTTTTTTCGCTGCTTTCTTTTATATATTTTTTGTTTCTCTCTCTTTTTTAATTAAATAGAGAAATACTCTTTTTTCTTGTCAAAATATTTCTACTTCATATGAACAAAATAAACACATTTAAGCTCACTTTGTGGCCATCAAAGTGTTACCACTGATCAGGTAAAAACAAAAAAAAATATTGAATCAATGGTGATGCTTATGAGAGGACAAAACAATATATATCGCTCAAACTCGCTAACTAGGCATGAAAGAAATAATACTCAAGGAATTGGCTCAAACTCCTCAAAGATGGCCTAAATC
>JAJIYU010014766.1:0-13077 GCA_030144865.1 Tinospora cordifolia
ATTTAATTAATTGAGTTTATGAATTTTAGTTATTTCTTATACTATTGCCTTATTAAATTCTTAATTTTAAGTTATGTACGGTTAAATACGATCAAGGCATGAAATGACTAATGTAACACCGGCCCGGCCTGCCGTTTGGTTTAGTCCACTGTCAAGAAAAATGGTGGATGCGTCCAATGCTTAATGATACGGGGGTTGGGGTGTTACATCTTTCCACCTTAAAAAGGGGTATCTAAATTAAGAACATCAAGGTTGTAGAACCCCTAAAGCAGTCTTAACGTCAACTACAACAAAAAAGTTTCTTGAATCACATAATGCATGAAAGTGTTTGAATTTGAATGTGCTATAAATTTGAAATAGTAACTTAGTTGTTTAATGAATGAACCACTGGGCTAAGTACTCACCCCTTCCTTTTATTTTTCAGGAATTTGGAATGCGTAATCAAGTTTGCTAAGGAATTAGAAAATCTATTTTTAGAAATTTTCTATGTAAGGGCATATTGCCCAAATTTTGAATAAAGACTTTCCCTGAATTTTTTATTTAAATTTTAGAGTTATATACTCTTTCTTTTTGTTATAAGAATTCAATAATGCATTTCTTTATTTTATTTTTGAATAATAAAGAGTTTGAAGTTTTCCTTTATTCACTTGTATTATCTTGTTTAGTATTAAATTCAATAAAAGTGTATTTATAAGTATTTCATTAAGTGTTAGAATAAAGGAATTGAGATGCAAGTTGTGTACTTGTAATATAACATAGGACCTAACTCGCCTTGTGGTTGAGCTTAAACTTATTTCTTGGGGGTTGGGGTGTTACACCTTCGTCGTTACTCCTCGCCGCATGAGTTTAAACCTTTAATCCCTAAGATTTTGATAAAAATTTAATGTAACTCGAAGGCATTCAAAGCATGATCAAAACCCTACATTTATGGCCTCTACACATGCATTCCCCAGTGTACCCCAAAGATAAAATGAAAATAAGAGAAAAGAACAGGTTACCCCACCAACTACCATTGCGATGCTTCACACTATCGCGGTCGCCAGAATCAGCGAGATGTGTTTAACACCTTAATACACGGACATTAGGCTTAAAACACATTCTACTCAAGGAAAACGAATCACACTTGAGAAAAATGACTTACAATGCTAAGAAAACAAGGTCTCAAGTGGGGTTTCGTGATTTACCTTGGCCCAAGACGTTTCCAAACGTGCCTTAACTCGGATCTGCCCTTGTTGATGTTGTTCTTGGTGAATCTAAGCTTGAGAATGGTAGAAAATGGCTTGAAGGAGCTCAAATCTCCCTTAAAATTCAAAAGAAAACTCAAGAAATGAGATTGGAATGCCTAGTGAGCGTTTTGGAGAGAAAGTTGTGGTTCACGACACATGAAAATCCAGATCTAGGGTTTTTGCGCAACATTTCGTTATATAGAAATCGACAAATTACCACAGTCACTGTAGGATTACCATGGTCATTGGGATTACCGTATTGCTAACTACGATAACCAAGCCAATGTAGTTGCTCGTTTCTAAGTTTTTTTTTCTCGTCATTTCCACGGTCACTATATAATTACTGCAATAACTAGAACAATGTGTTTCTATCTGTTTTCTGGGTTTTTCCCGTGATCACTGCGGTCATCACTTCCATCTACCGTAGTAACCAGCAAGATTTTGGTAGTTTGCGTCTTTTTCTTCGCCATTTCTTGTGCTTTTCGAATTTATATCATTTTTATATTTATTTTAAGTTTATTTGGACTTATTCTACAAGAATTTTGAGTATCTTGTTATTTTTCTTATTTATTTAATAATTTGTTTTGATTTTAATGGTTTACTAGTGGCGTAGAGGTTTTATAGACTTGTGGGTTATTACACTAGGTTTAGGAAAGAGACTATTTGTGGAGACCTGGGTGTTTTCAAGGGTGGCATAGTAAATCTTATATTAAAACTTCTGGGACATAGGTTAGAGAAAGAAATTGTGTGAAAATAGATCGGGAGGATCGTATATGTTTGGTTTTTACATGGTATGGGACACATAGGAATTAGGGGGTATAGAGTAATCCTAGACTCAAAGAATGATAGACCATGTTTGGTACATGATGAATGACTTTGGAAGAGCTTGTTCTCTATGCGTGGTTGGTATAGGACGATTAAGTATAGTGGGGCTTGGAAGACCTTAGTCATTAAGACGTTTGCGAAATTGTGTGGGTGTAGTGAAATCTCTCAGTGGAAGCCTGTGTCGATGGGCAACGTTGGTATGGGATGCTTGTACTTAAAGGTGTAACACCTATCGGGACTCTTACCCACGTCGTAGGGCCCACATCATGGCGTGTCACTCACAAGGTACTATTCCCCCCCTGGGATTTTATTTCACCTCTGTGGAGTTTTGAACCCATGACCTAGGGGACAAATATATTGTTCTTGCAACATCCACTACCACTGAGCCAGTCTTGTCCCCTAGGTCATGGGTTCAAAACTCCACGGAGGCGAAATAAAATCCCAGGGGGGAATAGTACCTTGTGAGTGACACGCCATGACATGGGCTCTACGACGTGGGTAAGAGTCCCGGTGGGTGTTACAATAAAAGGACGCCTTTTTATTGTAACACCCACCGGGAATCCTACTGGGACTCTTACCCACGTCGTAGGGTAGTGGCTCAATGGTAGTGGATGAGGAATGAACAAGGTACTTATGCCGCAGGTCCTTGGTTCGAATCTCCACGGAGGCAGAGGAAAACCCCAAGGGGAGGGGACAGTACCTTGTGAGTGACACGCCATGACGTGGGCCCTATGACGTGGGTAAGAGTCCCGGTAGGATTCCCGGTGGGTGTTACAAAAGGCATGGGTGAAAACTTGGAATTTAATTATGCTAGTGTGAACTTGTTTGGTTGAGTGATTGAATGATTGATTGAATGCATGCTTTACTTGATTACATTCATGACATGTATTTTGATTGTGAGACCAAAATCTTATACCCAACAACATTAGAGGACTTTTAAAGTCGTCAAACAGAACTTATAAGAATAAACTAATAGGTCACTATGCAAATTGAGAACCTAGAGACATGAATTTAGTATCACAATAGCATGAATAAATTGAAAATTTGAGAAAACATACACAAAAAATGACTAAGGAAGGAATGACTATTTTTTCAAGTTTGGAAAAACATTTGTATCTTGAGGATAAGTAAAGATGAGTTTGGTACACCCAAATTAATTTGAAATGAGATTACGATATAAGAAATTCTTTGTTATCAAATATTAAAATGGTTGTTGACTTGAAGATAATGGCAATAACATGAGGAAGCGTGACAAGGACTAAGAACACTAATGCGTCTGGTTAAAGGGATCAGAGAGTACCTGTGACAGTGGCAGCTCTCATTAGAATAATTGTATCATTAGAGATGTTGGTAGAGATCACCCGACAAGTGGTTGAGCAGGTCATGAGGGCTCTTCCTCAAGCACAAATCCACTTCTAGGTCAGCCATAGCCCCAGGGTTAAGCTCATCAGGCCCCGTTACCAAATGGTTCAGCAATACCAAATCGAATTTTCACTGAAGACAACGAACATACAAACTTACTAATTGAGTTCCAAAATCTTCATTTGAGTGCCTTTGACGGAAAATCAAATCATATAGCAGCTGACACATGGTTTTCAGAAATGAATAAGCATCTCAATGCTTTAGGGACAACCGTTAACTATAAAAGAGTAGTTGCGACCTTAGGTTTTGGAATAAACTAATCTCAGTCTACCTCTATGTACTTCCATTTTATGGATACGATTTAATCTTGGGAATTTACTAGTTAAACTAGCATCAAGCACAAATAGATTGTCTAGAAGGAGAATAACCACAACATTACCTTCGGGAAAACCCTATAGAATCAATGATGATATGCAGAGATTACCTAGAAGCCAGATGATAGCTATGTTAATCTGCTTATAGCAGAAAGATGAACTTAAGAAACTCTTAGAGGAGGACCCTAAGGAGCAAGGAGGAATCCATAGCTTAAAAGTAGTCTAAGAATTCGAAGATGTATTTCTAGATAACTTACCTAGACTACCACCTACTAGAGAAGTAGAATTTAAGATTAAAGTTAACCCTAGAACCAACCTCATAGCTATACTTCCCTATAGAACGACACTAGTGGAACTAATTGAGTGAAAGAGTCAACTAGAAGAGCTCCGAGAGAAGGGGTTAATCAGACTAAGTGAATGACCATGGGAAACTCCGATGTTGTTTGTGAAAGATGGATCAATGAGACTATGTGTTAACTATTGGAAGTTGAATAAAGTGACGGTGAACAAGTATCCTTTATTGATCATAGATGACCTATTCGATCAATTGAAGGGAGCCATGATGGTGAACAAGTATCCTTTATTGATGATAGATGACCTATTTGATCAATTGAAGGGAGCCCATTTCTTCAAAATTGACATTAGGTTAGGATACCATTAGTTAAGGATACGAGAGTCAAATATACACAAGACAACCTTTAGGACTCAATATGGACACTTCAAGTTTGCGGTGATCCCCTTTAGTTTGACCAATGTACGACCAGCATTCATGGATCTGATGAATCGGGTGTTTAGGCAATACCTTGATTAATTTGTAGTGGTATTTGTAGATAAAGTCCTAATATACTCTAAGTCAAAATATGAACACTTAGAACACTTGAGGATTGTGTTGGAGACCCTTAGAAGGAAACAACTATATGCCAATTTCAACAAGTGTGAATTCTGAATGAAGATGGTCAAGTTCCTTGGCCCTGGAATATCGGTTGAAGGCATCTCTATAGATCCTAATAAGGTGGCAGTTGTCACAGATTTGAAGCAACCCAAAACAGTTACGGAGATCAGAAGTTTCTTAAGCCTGGCTAGATACTACCAAAGATTCTTCCGAGACTTTTCCAAGTTGGTCAAACTATAATACCCTAAAAACTCTATATTTAATTAAATGAAATTCAAGATCAATTCAGTAAAATTTGGTGCAAAATGAAACCGAGCTCATTTTGGGGCTAAATTTGGCAGGTTACCAAAAGTCTCATTTGGTGACCCTTAGGGATCCAAAACAAGCTGAAATGAAGTAAGGTAACATGAACCAACTAATTGGACAACATATCTAAAAATTAGAATAATTGGTAAAGACTAGGGTTTTCATTTGCCAAACAACCTTCAGGGGGTCAAAATTATGAAAGAATTGACATTTAGGATACTTCCAAGAATCGAAATGACCCAAAACAAAACAAAATTACATGCAATAACAAAAATAAAGACAATTGGCCAAGATTTGAATTTTTATTTGCCTAGTGACCTCAGTGGGTTCTAAATAAGCAAAGTTTTTGAGAGGGAAAATCACCTTATGTAACACCCTAACCCCCAAGAGATAAGTTCAAGCTCAAACACAATGCGGGTTGTGTTCAATGTTACATTTATAAGTACACAACTTGCATTACTTTATATTATTTCAAGTTTTATTATTTCTCAATCAGCACACAACCTAAATAATTTAATTCTAATTTAATAAGACTATTACAGGAAAGATAAAAGAAAAACTTCAATCTTTTTTTATTGATTAAAATAAAGGGATACATGCTTCAAATTCAAATAATGAAAAGGGGAGTACATAACTCTAAAATTTATAAGTAAAATTCAGTAGAAGTCTTAAATTCAAAATTTGGCAATATGCCCTCACATAGAAACTTTCTAAAAATAGACTTTTTAATTCCTTAGCAAGCTTGATCATACATTTCAATTTCCTGAAAAATAAAAGGAATAGATGAGCACATAGGCCAGTGGATCATTCATTAAATAACTAAGTTATTATTTCAAATTAAGAGCACATCCAAATTCAAACACTTTCATGCATTAAGTGATTCAAACAACTTTTTGATTGTAGTTGACGTTAAGACTGAAAGGGGTTCTACTCCCTTGATGTTCCTAACTTAGATACCCCTCTTTAGGGTGGAAAGACATTTCTTTGTCACTTTCCATTGGATGCCACATACCAAGTATCCCTTAGCTGCGCCCCGCAACCACACACGACAAGCATGTGTTAAGAACACCCATCACACCCGTATGGGTCACTATGACAGTACGTGATTCTTATCTTCAATTTCCTATATTATAAGAATCACATAATTATAAAAGAAATTCAAAGTGTAAATATCATAATTTTAAACAACCAAAAAAGCATGAAATCATTACATCACATGCTTGAATCATTGAATTAAATCCTAAACATAGATTCTAAGCATGGCATGTTCTCATGAGTGATTAAAACATAAAAACATGCTAACTAAAATTAAAATACAATTAAACATGCTAAAATTAAAAGAAGACATGTTGAAAACTAGAATTTAAACAAGCATGAACATGCTAGAAATTTAAAATAGCAAAGTAGAGGTTTAAGAAATCCCCTCCACCTTAATTCAAGTTTTTTTGTAGAATCTAGTAGAGGTTCCCCTTATCCACCACTTTTAGAAAGAAAAGAGAGTGAGAAGAGGTGCCAAGAAGAAGGTAAGAATAAGCAAAGAGGGAAGTGTCAACTCTTTGCTTTGGAATAAGATGAATGTGAGCAAAACGGGGTATTTATAGGTGTTCATGAGCACAAGGGGGGCATCTAGGGCAGCTAGGGCAGCTCACCACATTTGGGCATGTTTTCAAACTCATAAGGGGATGGTTTGGATGAGAAAGGCAAGTGTGCTCATGGTTAGCAAGTGGGACCATTAAGGATTCCAATCCAAGTATGAGCAAAATCTTTGAACCTTATTTGTTTCTTTTATGTGTGTGAACACAATTAAAGGTTTAGAATATATTCTAATATCTCTTGGACGTCCTCTATTAGTAGGGAAACATTCTAATGTGTTATGATTCACAAAATCAAATAAGTTTCTAATATGGGCACACAAAAACAAAGCTTTAGAATATTTCTTAATTCCCTTGGATTCTCTCCCTTTTTGGCTCCACATTGCGCATGGGGTAAGTTTCTATATATCTTTAAATCTGCCACTCTAATTAAACTTCTATCTTGGGTTTGTCACAAGTGTGCCCACACACACTTATGAGACATTTTATAAATAAGCTCAGTATACATGATCATGTATCTTGGCACATGGATTCATTCTTTATGGCTTCTATAGGTGTGGGCATACTTGATCATTTACATGCCACATGGGATCATTCTTCATAGTTTCAAATAATGGACACGTTCCATTGAACTTAGGGTAGGATAGGGTGCACTTGATCATGGTGTTCCACCCATGTGACTTGCACATGTTAGGGGTGGCCATGACTTCATGGGTTCACAAAAATTAAATAAAAATAAATATCTCCTTATTTACATGAAATTATGATTTGTAACCTATATTTTGGAATCGCATGAACCTAATGCACATTTTAAGGTATGGTTTGACCCAAGGTGATTTTCCTTCAAAAACTTCCCTTATTTGAGACCCCCAGAGGTCCTAGGCAAATGAAAATCAAAATCTCGATCAATTGTTTTGATTTTTGGCTATATCATTCATTTTGTTAGTTCATGTCATTTCAGTTCATTTTGAGTCATTTCGATCCCTGGAAGTACCCTAAATGACAATTCTTTCTAATTTGGACCCCCTGAAGGGCGTTTGGCAATTAAAAACCTTAACCTCAAGCAATTGTTCTAATTTTTTTTGGATATGTCACTCATTTTGTTAGTTCATATTATTCAATTTCATTTCGGGTCATTTTGATCCCCCTAAAGTACCATAAATGACAATTCTTTCTAATTTGGACCCCCTGAAGGGCATTCAGCAAATGAAAACCTTAACCTTGACCAATTGTTCTAATGTTTTTGATATGTTGTCCCCTTAGTTGGTTCATATCACCTTACTTCAAATTTAGTGTCGAAATGATACCAGTTTTATTTTGCACCCAAATTTCACTGAATTGATCTTGAATTTCATTTAATTAAATACAGAGTTTTGAGGGTATACAACCTACCCTCCTTAGAAAAATTTCATCCTTGAAATTTATACATAACTAAAGGAATTTTAGTGAATAGATGTGGATAAGTGTTCTTCATCTCACTTTCGAGTTCCAAATTAGCTTCTTTCACCCCGTGATGTTTCCACAGTACGTTGACTAATGGGATATCCTTTGTTTGCAGATTTTGTACTTTATGGTCTAAAATTATGACTGGTGTTTCCTCGCAAGTAGCATCACCTTGAATATTTACTTTCTCCTAATGGATGCTGTGAGAGGGGTCAGGTTTTCTCTTATTGGCAAAAAATTAGGCACTGTAGTGAGATAATTTGTAATTTCCCATACAGTGTTTTCTCCTTAAGTTTAGGGTGTCCTCAGCATCTAACAAAAGGTCAGTATGCTTATCTTATTCAATTTCCTCTATTGGGCTTGTGAGCCATTTGTCTTGTCTTTGTTTACCCCCAATCTAATAGAAAAGATTCGGTGGGCTAGACATGTTTTAGAGATAGGCTTGTTTTGCATTTTAGGGTCATACCCAACCTAAAGTTCTCAATCTATCAAACGTCAAAGTTTCTTTGTCATACCCCACCTCCATCTTAATGGACTTGATAACATGGCAAGCCTCAAGTTCTTACTAACACTATCTATTCCCAGACTTTCGATTTTGAACCTTCAAAATGTAACAACAAGGATTCTTAAGGGAATAAATTTCAATTATTGAAAAAAATAGGTACAAAACCTTGTCAAAGCTTAAAATTCATAAATGCTAACATATAGCAATTTTAAATAAATAGCTAATCAAGTTCTCCTAATATGTATTTTTATACTAGGGTTTCTAGGTAGGTCTTGATCTTCTTGAGCCTCAATAGCAAACATTCTGGCCTGGTTTTGCCCATGGCCCTGATTCTGCCCTTGGTTGGCATTCTGCTATTATTTTCTGCCCTAAGAACGATCATTCTGACCTCCTCCCTGAGTGTTTTGTGGTTGAGGAGCCTGAGCGGGTGTAGTCAAGCAGTTTCTTGCTACATGACCCTTCTACCTGCACACATAGCACAGTCCCTGCTTCCTCACCTGTTTTTTTAGTTCATCTTTATTTCGCCCTTATTTCTAGGTTTGTTGTGCCTTTCCACTACTCTTATTCTTTTTTTGGGCCTCTGAGTTTTCTATTTTATTACTAGGCCTCCTGTTCTTTCCTTTCAACCTCTGTTCTAAGTTGAGTTCATGCTCTAGGATTCCTATATTTCTTTAAGCTTAGAGTCATAATCACGTTTTGAATCTCAATCTTGAGACCATGAGCAAACCAATTAGTTTTCATTCTTTCTTCTTAAATCAGCTCCCAAGAGAACTTATCCAATTCAGTAAACTTTCTCTCGTATTCAGCTATAGTCAAGTCCTTTTGATTCAACCTGATGAAATCATCTTTTAGCTTCCACAGTGTCATCTTCGAAAAGAACTTTTCATGGAAAACCTCTTTGAACTCTTCCTGGCTCATCTTTTCAACGTCAATGTTTGTTTTAACAAACATTCGTACTACCAGGACTCTAGATTCAGTTTTAAGGTTCTTGATTTGTTCAGTGGCCTAAAAATTTTTCTTCTAGGTTCTTTTCATGCATGTCTACAAGATTTGGTCTAAAAGCAAATAAACAGTAAAACATGCATATCACACAATCATACAATCAAGTTAGCACAACAAGGTTCCAAGCTTCCACCTAAGCTTTCAGGTTCAAGTATCCCATACCACTCGACCCCTTCCACTTAGTCTTTCACCCAGAACAGAGCTGCACCCAAATAATTCACAAATTGCTTAATAACTAAGGTTCCCAAGCCCACTATACTCCATCGTCCCATACCAGCGAGTATAGAGAAACTCGTTCTACCAGAGTTACCGATCATTCACCACACATGGTCCATCATTCTTTGAGTCCAAGCTTCCTCCATAACCCCGAATTCCTATGCATCCCATACTACATAAAAATTAAAAGGTACAGAAGTTTCTCTGTCCCATGTCATGATTAAACAATTTTCTATTTTCACACAAGTTTCAGTCTGTAGCCTATATTATAAAGATTTATGCTTTTGATCCACTGTGCCACCCATAGTTACACCACGTTTCTACCTAAATTTTTTCCCCTAGACCTATGGTTTCGTCTGGTTGACTCACAGCCTTTGTCTAGCCGAGATACCACCTTTGACATCTTTTTCAACTTCTATTCGATTCCTTGCCCTAATTTTTCGCCTTCTAATTTTCTTTTATAGAAAGTAAAGTTGTTCTTCAACTCAAACTACTCGTACAAGCTGGTGGGACAACCTCCAGATTAGGCGGCGAGACCGAAGTCTGCTTAGTAACTGCACTTTCTAGGGTGGGATAACCCACATCCTTTTCAATGTTTAGCTTTACTCAGGACAAGACTTACCAACTATCAGCTCAACTTGTAGTCTTTGTATCCAAACAAAACATTTCAAAACACATCTTTCCTTTGTGAAAACACTTTCTGAAACATTTTTCAATTTTCAAAAATAGAAGGTAGGGTACTAAAATTTTAATTCACTTCAATGTGAAAACCTAATTTGGGTTTCTGATTCTCATCAAGCAACTAATGTTTGACTTTATATTTCTAGCCTAATCAAGACATGTTTAGGCTTAACTTTCTATTTTTAGCTCAAGGCACCTAAAGCCTAGGCTCTGATACCACCTTTGTATCAGAGGAAACTTCCTAATCTTTGGCCCAGCAACTAATGCCTAGGCTCTGATACCACATTCGTAACACCCGAACCCCCAAGAGATAAGTTCAAGCTCAATCACAAGGCAAGTTGGCCCAATGTTACATTTACAAGTACAGAACTTGCATCATTTTCTATTATCTCAAGTCTTATTATTTCTCAATGTGCACACAACCCAAATAATTTAATTCTAATTTAATAAAACTATTACAAGAGAGATAAAAGAAAAACTTCAATCTTTATTTATTGAATAAAATAAAGGGATACATGCTTCAAATTCAAATAATGAAAAGGGGAGTACATAACTATAAAATTTAAAAGTAAAGTTTAGCAAAAGTCTTAAATTCAAAATTTCGGCAATATGCCCTAACATGTAAACTTTCTAAAAGTAGACTTTCTAATTCTTTAGCAAGCTTGATCATGCATTTCAATTTCTTGAAAAATAAAAGGAAAGGGGTGAGCACATAACCTAGTGGATCATTTATTAAACAACTAAGTTATTATTTCAAATCAATAGCACATCCAAATTCAAACACTTTCATGCATTAAGTGATTCAAGCAACTTTTTGATTGTAGTTGACGTTAAGATTGAAAGGGGTTCAACTCCCTTGATGTTCTTAATTTAGATATCCCTCCTTAGGGTGGAAAGACATTTCTTTATCACTTTCCATTGGATGCGACATACCATGTATCCCTTAGTTGTGCCCCGCAACCACACACTCGAAGCATGTGTTAAGAACACCCATAGCACCCATACGGGTCACTATGACAATATGTGGTTCTTATCTTCAATTTCTTATATTTAAGAATCACATAATCATAAAAGAAATTCAAAATGTAAATATCAGAATTTTGAAAAACCAAGAAAGCATGTAAACATTACATAACATGCTTGAAATATTGAATTAAATCCTAAACATGGATTCTAAGCATGACATGCTCTCATGAGTGATTAAAACATACAAATATGCTGAACTAAAATTAAAATATAATTTAACATGCCAAAATTAAAATAAGACATGCTAAAAATTAGAATTTAAACAAGCATGAACATGCTAGAAATTTCAAATAGCAAAGTAGAGGTTTAAGAAATTCCCTCCACCTTAATTCGAGTTTCTTTGTAGAATCTGGTAGAGGTTCCCCTTATCCACCACTTTTAGAACTTCAAGAACTTCCAATCACCAACAAAAATACTTTAACAAATCTCTAAAACACTAAAAATAAGAACTTCTCACAAAAGAAAGAAACGAGAATGAGAAGAGGTGCCAAGAAGAATGTAAGAACAAGCAAAGAGGGAAGTATCAACTCTTTGCTTTGGGATGAGATGAATGTGAGCAAGAGGGTGTATTTTTAGGTGTTCATGAGTACAAGGGGGGCATCTAGGGCAGCTAGGATAGCTTACCACATTTAGGCATGTTTCCAAACTCATAAAGGGATGGTTTGGGTGAGAAATGCAAGTGTGTTCATGGTTGGCAAGTGAGACCATTAAGGATTCCAATCCAAGTGTGAGCAAAATCTTTGAACCTTATTTGTTTCTTTTATGTGTGTGAACACAATTAAAGGTTTAGAACACATTTTAATCTCTCTTGGACGTCCTCTATTATTAAGGAAACATTCTAATGTGTTATGATTCATAAAATCAAATAAGTTTCTAATATAGGCACACAAAAACAAAGCTTTAGAATATTTCTTAATTCCCTTGGATTCTCTCCCTTTTTGGCTCCACATGTGAGCATGAGGTAAATTTCTATTTTTCTAATTTTTTTTAGATAAAGGAATCTTTCTATATCTTTAAATCAACCACTCTAATTAAACTTCTATCTCAGGTTTGTCACAAGTGTGCCCACACACACACTTACGAGACATTTTATATATAACTTTAGTATACATGATCATTTATCTTGGCACATGGATTCATTCTTTATGGCTTCTATAGGTGTGGGCATACTTGATCATTTACATAGCACATGGGATCATTCTTCATAGTTTCGAATAATGGACACGTCCCATGGAACATAGGGTAGGGTAGGGTGCACATGATCATGGTGTTCCACCCATGTGACTTGCACATGTTAGGGGTGGCCATGACTTCATGGGTTCACAAAAATCAAATAAAAATTAAGATCTCTTTATTTACATGAAATTATGATTTATAACCTATCAATCACAAGAAGCTAATGCACATTTTAAGGTATGGTCTAACCCAAGGTGATTTTCCCTTAAAATCTTTCCTTATTTTAAGACCCACTGAGGTCACTAGGCAAATGAAATCCAAATCTTGGTCAATTGCTCTGTGTTAGTTGCATAGCAGATTAATTATATTATACGTATTTTACATATAATGTGCATTAATATGATAGAAAATGTAGTGTATTTGCTTATATTTAGTATAATAAGCATTTAGA
>JAJIYU010014767.1:0-13074 GCA_030144865.1 Tinospora cordifolia
ATTAGTAATTCATGTTAAAGTTGGATATTTTCGGAGCCTTATAATATAATTATTGCCTTAAGTCGGCGTTGAGAATTTGACATATAACCAATCTTGAAGGTCTTTCCACAAATAATGTCTTGCATTTTGTGGCCATTTAAAGTTAGGTTGAAAGTTTATCTGTGAGAGAACTGTTACGCCAAAAAAATAATAATAATAAAAGTAAATAATAGACTATACAAAGAGAAAAACTAGAGTTTAGTTGGTTTAGTTATATAATAATAATACTCCTGCGTAAATACTCATGTACTGCCATAATATCAAATAATATTCACAGCTCCTTCTTCTTTCTTTCTCTTTATTTCTTTCTTTGTCTTCGTTTCATCCTTGCTTTCAAAGTATAAGTGAAGTAATTATCACTTAGAGACATGTGATTCGCGGGCCCTGTATGCTCAAGGTGGTGAGGTCATTTACTTTTAAGTGATTGATGTAAAAAGCTACTAGTGATTAATTCAACAAGTATCCTATCAGGACTCTTTGTCAACACTTATGTAGCAACATTATATATAAATTTGCAGTGCATGCCAATGGTATACATCTAAACTTTATTATGTCTACATATAAATATTTAAGCTTATAGCCAATATAGACAATCAAAAACTATTGTAGGTAGATTATTATATTTTATTATAAAGCATTCATGTATTGTGATGTGAGACGTCTTTCATAAACTTAGATAAGTTCATTAACAATTATAAATAACAAAAAACCACCATAGACTATTATTAATCACCATATATAGACCACTGTAGTCCATCATAAACTCACTTAATTAAGCTTATAAAATATTATTACGTTGTGGTTTATGATGGTATATTATACTCTATATTAATGTATGATTGTATACATTGGTTTATTAATGTTTGTAGTTGTAAATGAACTTATTTAAACTTTAAAACCTAGGCATCGTAATTTATGACAATTTATAGCCGTATATATTAGTTTATGATGGTCTATGTTTATTTATAAGTAACTAGTGGGTCCAGTCCACTGTATTAGTTACTTTATATATACAGACCAACTGCATCAAAATACTATCAACAAATATCATCATTTACTATTAGAAGAAGTCGATCCAAGCTAAATGACTATCTTCCATATCTTTCCATGCATGTATGCATGAACTTACATATATATAATATTAAAACAATTGGAGGGGGGCATATCATGAAAAAAAAAAAAAATGTTCATGAATTGGGACATTAAACGCTAAATGTTAGCATCGTGGTCGTCAAATTGAGCCACAAAAATGGCCAACTTGACGACTGGACAGCCTGAATCGATGGGCTTGTGTAGAATATCAAACAACCATATTCTGTTCATCTCAGATTCGAAGAGAGAAAGCACCATCGTCATTAATTCAGCTACCTGAATCAAAAAGCTTATCTTACTAACATTTTAAGAATAAACAAAAATAATATTTTAAAAAACAATTTATAATATACTAACATATACGTATATACACTAAAAATATTTAAAACTAATATTTGGAAGCACTAAAAACGTGTTTGCTCAGTCCATTTCACCAAAACTAATTTTCTAAGATTTAAATTTAACAAAAACCTATTTCTAGAAGAAGTAAAACAAAATAATTCTCCAAAATTTTACTTTATGATTAACTATTAAGTTCCAAATCATAAATCAAAGCTAAGCTTATATAGTGTATGATCTGACTAGCTGTGTGGCTGTTTGGAGTGAGATTCTATGTATTAGTGTCTTGTATCAAGATACAATCAATATATATATGTATATATATAATTTTAGTTATGACCCAACTACTTATACAGAGAAAATTTATATTCAGCGTCCTTTTTTATTTACAATCCCATCGTTTATATAGTATAGGATAATCCCATTTAAAGATGCTATTTTCTTTTAGTTATCACCCAAATACTTATACAAAGAAAATTTATACTCAGCATCCCTTTTTATTTACAAGTCCATCTTTTATATAGCATAGGATAATCCCATTTAAAGATGCTATTTTCTAGCTTTGTTTTTGACAGTAACATTAATCACTCTTCGATATTTCAAAGATATGCACATGTTTATGAATACAAAATAATTTACATGCATCCCTAAAATATTTAACAAAACTGATATTTAGTGATGAAATATAGTACTATTGATGCACCCACAGTATATATGCATAGCATTTTTCTCTTAGATAGTATTTGTATACCACAAAATGAATGCAAAAAATTGTCTATGAATGTCAGTACTCCTTTCTCATATATATATACAAACACATGTACACATAATCAAGCATTCACAAACTATGAGCCCACTTGCTTGACTGATGTATTGAGCATTAAATAGGTGATATTGAGGGTCGTAGAGATGAAGAATTGATGGAGACGAAGAAATTAAAATTGTTGTCTAAAACAAGCTAGGTAGGGTCAAAATGGGAGTCGAATCAAGTGGAACATTGATGGACCCAAGGGGTTAGTAAATCAACGGCAAATATGCCGGACATGACACACCATGAAAGGGCCGGCATGTCAAGGATGGAATGGTACAAGAGGGGCTCACGCCATGTGAGACCATATCACTAACATGTGAAGAAGGGTGAGACACTGAGGTATGGAAGCTGATGAAATGAAAACCAAAGGGAGCAACAAGGAGAGGGAGTCGTGATGATCATGTGATCATTAGAGAGAGATGTTTTATATATACATATATACATGGGATTAGATTTTTTTGGTATATATAGACTCATATGTTGCCAAAAAATATTTCAAAAGGGATTTGCAGCTATCACTCCATCCTCATATTGATCTTGTTTGCTTGTGAGTATCATGAAGAGATGGGTACCTGCTTCCCCACTTGGATTTTCCTAGGCTTTTTAAAGCAGCTGTAAGAGTGACCTAGCTATATATTTTGAACCACATTTACATGCAAGTAGGAGGTTTGTTTCTATTCTCCAAAAAGTTCTTGTAATAATATGATAATATTAATCAATATATATGTACGATATCGATCTGAATTAATTATCATTTGTTTTATACTATGGGCTATATGTTAATTTTATTGTTGAAGTTACATTAATAAATAAATACATACATACATACATACATACATATATATATATGTATGTATGTATGTATGTATGTATGTATATATTAATCAATATATATGAACGATATCGATTAATATATACATAAATAAATATATACATACATACATCTATATATATATATATATATATTATTCTATGTCTCTAGCTTATCACAACTACTATCAATTTCTGAACTGAATACTTAGCTTTTCAAAATTCATTTTTAAAAGATTTTTCCTATATTTATTTAACATATCATTATTTTTATTATAACAAATTACATAGCATCATATATATCTTATTCTTAATGTTCAACATATTTACTTCCTGAGAAAGAAAAAAAAAAAAAACACTTCCTTTAACAAAAGTTCATTACCCTAATATTACTTTTCTTAAACTTTTTTGCTGCATCATAATGTGAGATACTACTTTAGCATATTTTATTATTCTATACATCCACATAGATCTAGTCTCTTTACAAACTTATTATTGGTATTATCTTAAGAACTAAAAAACTTGTGATTGACATAATTTTTTATTTCTCTCTCAGGAAAATTATAATTAATCTAACTATATATAAATAATTAACTTTTTTTAAATGCAATTGTTGTATCTTAATAAACTTTTAATTTTTCTATTTGAACATATATTGATTTATATTTTTAAATATTAAGCATAGATATATAGCTTTTTTCAAGTATTTTATAAAAGAAGTTTTTAATTAAAGAAATATGTATATAAATGTCTCTTTTTTTTCTTTTTGACATCTTCATAAAAAATGGACACCCAATGACATCTTCAACTCTTTATCCATTTTAAAAACAAATAATAACTGTTTATTCATTTTCAATCAATTAAAACTATAATTTTTATTATATTATCTTATGCTACAATTTTTCAGTATAAGATGATTTATACATACATACATACATACATACATACATACATACATATATATATATATATATATATTATGGGTTTTCATAGCCATGAATACCCCTTTGTTTTTTTTTTATTTTGGGATAAATGGACCTTTATATATATATACTCTAATTAAATGGTAAATAGCTACATGATTTCATTAAATAATTCATCTTGATAAAATAATACAAAAACATAAGTACAGTAGGCCTAAATAATATAATTGAGATCATGGTGGACCTAACTTTGTCTATTCCATATAATAATTGATTTTTTTTCAACTTGTTTAAAACTAAGTTTATGATCAAACCTCCACTCTAGTTTACGTAAAAGCATTTGCTAGAATCGAAACTTTTTCGAGTTTATTCTTATATATCACTTATTAAGTTCTTTTAACATTCTTCAATTTCTATAATTATATTTCCTAATGTAATTATTATAAATGTGGGAGAATAAAAGTTATACAAAATTATAGGAGCTTAATTTAATCAATTCAAAGAATTAAAGATGATGTAGATTAATTAGAAAATTAGTTAGCTAATGCAACAAAACATGCACAATTGTGATATGAAATAGACTAGTTAGGCCCATGGTAATTTTAATCAAATGAAGAGATGTTCTGTTCTTCTTTTAGAAAACGTAAACCAAAAAAAGATAAACCAACTGATAGATGATTTCCCCAAAAAGGTAGACAAACTTCAAGCTTTAATTGTAAATAATTTGCGAATAATATTTATATTATTATATAATAATGTTGAATAGTCATTACTACTTCGTATTTAAAAGTTTTCAACCTTAAAAGATATGTCAATTACATAGTGGGATTGTTTATTTAACTTACTAAAATTGCTTAAGGCATTTGTAACCATATTTACCAACTCACGTTGACAATTTGCAATTTAGTTTGTGATATGTTATAATATTGATTAGGAATGCAAAACAATGCTCCTTGGGCAAATGGTAGGAAGAAATTTTGTACTAGGTTGTATGTTTATGTTTGTTGTTAAATTTAATTACTTATTGTGAAGTACTATGATGCTTTTAAAGATGTCAGTATATCACATACCAAGCTATAAGTTATCTAATATAATTACTTACTTTATTCAAATATACATTAAGGGTAATTATTGGTGCAAAATTTAACTAAGTACAAGAGACAACAATAGCACCAACACGCAAGAATTGAAAACACAAAAGAAAAAGAATTGGAGGAAAAAAAATTATAAAAAATGGCCCTTCTTGTTACTATAAGAAAATGTATGTTGAATCAAGAATGGAGTCACATACCGTTTTGGCTTACAAATACACTTATTTCTAAGTGTTAAAGATGCTCAAGTTTCCTATTTTGGTTAAGAAATTATATGAGAGGATAATCATTGATCTCAAATAGATTTTGTAAGTATAGATAAAATATGATTCTTTCAAGATCATTATTTCTTGTTGTGGGTGAACACAATTCGATTAAATTTGGTAGTAGTGTCCCAAATCTCTAAGGAGAGATAATCTTGTAGTCCTCATAATCAACCTATAGAAAATGAGGGCTAAAGACAAGGTACTCCAGCCAAGGATGAGCAGAATGGTTTGTAGACGAGTACAAGTTTTTCCATTTGTGAGGGTTATATGTGCTTGAATTACTTTTTTTTGAGGTTTGTTGATCGTGTACTTGATATAAAGAGGTCGAGCATTCACTTGCTTTGGTCGTTATCTATCTTTCATCTCAGGCCAAAATGGGCTTGCTCAAGTTGCCTCATTCAGCTTAGGTCGAGGAGAGGGTCTAACAATACTATATAGCTATACTAGGAGATCAATTTATTGCTAACTAGAGTCCATAAAATTTATTTATTTATTTACTTAAAACAAATACAAATACTCAAATCATTTGAATATTATTTCTAAGCACTTATTTTTTAAATCTACTACTATTTTGGTTCACATTCTCAGCATTCATTTTTTTTTTCTTTTTTCTTTTTTCTTTTTTCTTTTTTCTTTTTCTTTTTCTTTTTTGAGAAAGAAAAACCAATATATTATATATGAACATGTATGTATGGAGTAATGGTGCCCTAGCTGTGGATTTGGGACCGTCACAAACAAAATATACTCTTAGTCCATCATAAGTATCTCCCAATGCCTTTAACTTGCTAGCAAATTGATCCCATATGCAATTAAGATTAAACTAATCTTGGTACCTGTTACAAGTATCAAAATTCATATTAACATCTAATTCCTTACCACTTCCTTCGATAAAAAAGATCTACATCTTGCTCACAATTAACGTCTTTAACACTATATTACTTCATTTTATTAAAAGAATAAATTAGATGCATATATATAATATACAACAAACATTAGCTAGTTTTATATATGATACAATTATAAACTCTTATATATGAATGCACTTTTTCAAAGATTCTTGATATTTGATATTTAGAAGTTCATGAATATTTTTTTCTAGGGAATGAGTCACAAAAATTACCTTTTTGCACGCTACTATATATACTTAATCAATACTAAAATACATCTAAATTATGCACATTAAATGTAATGAAAGGCAAAAAATAATGATTATCAATCTAAATAATGGAAGAATGTAAATCAATAATATGCAAGATTGATTGTGTACTTTAATTGTGCCTAAGTGTGTAGAGCTATGCTCAAATGTAAATGTTCTATTATTAGAAAAATTGATTTAATTATAACTAGCAGTAACACAGTGACTTGTAAATCATTATCAAATATTACAATAGGTTTTTTTAAAACATATGACAAGACCTCCTTGCCTTGAACTAGCAACTTAGACTTCGATAAGCCTCGCTTTATATCATAGATGTCATAGCATTGTACTACATAAATCACAAAACTTTATACCTCTACTTACACTTATTGCTCTTTCAAAAGGACTTTTACAAAAGCTTTTATACATAGATAAAATACAACATAAATAAGAGAGCACTCGAGATTGATCTATGATTAATACATATCCCTCTAGAAGTCATCAACTGAATTGGCTTTGAGTGTCTTTATAGGCAATATGAAGAATATCTTTCATATTTGTTTTGCTTTGCTGCATTTCAATGTTGTGCATACTATTGCAACACTTTAAAAGAAAAAAAAAATCAAATCTCAACTACTCGAAATAAGGCTATAGGTTTTCTCCTTAATTGATTTGTCAAATCTAAGTCTTGTTGTAATACCTACAATTTTAGTGTTGTAATACCCGAAAATTGAGTTTTAAAAAAAATACTGTTCAAATGTACGTTACTGTTTAAATATACGGTTACTGTTCAAAAATATGGTTAATATTTTGTCGGTAGACAAATTAAGATTCGGTAGTTACTGTAGCTACAGTAACATTCATTGTAGCTACAATAACAAACTATTAGCTACTATCCAATTTCGTCTTTTTCTGCCAAAAAAATTTATATAAACCCTCCCCCCTCCCTCTCATTCTGAAAATTCATTCCAGTAAGAAAGAAAGAATTTTTTTGCTTACTCTCTTCTCTTCTCTTGTTCTTCGGTTGTTTTAGACAACAAATATAGTAGTATGAAAGGAAAAACCCCAGTTTTTGCATAGCAGTAGTGAAGATCTACTGTTGAAGTAATTGGAGGGTTCTTCTAATTAAAACAAGTATAATGACTTTGCTCTAGTCTCTATTTAAGATTGGAGATGTCGTTATTCATTTCAGTACGCATACGTAGTGTACTGTTCATATATACGGTATTGTTCATATATACGATATTGTTCATATATACGGTATTGTACATATGTATTGTTCATGGACAATTATTAAATCACATTTTCAAAACATAGATCCTGAAGACTGATAGGCAAAATCTCGAAACAAGTGGGAATAACAACTCAAAGATTGAGGTGGAAGTGATTACTCTACTCTCTAGTATTATTTGAATTTTAATGCTGAATATGTGATATTTACATTGTTTGAATGCCTAGAATTATGCAAGAATATTGATTTAATGATTTTCCTTTCTTTTTAATTTATATTGCTTATAACTAAGAGAGTATGCTCTGTAGTTGCGTCTTGTACGATTTTCTACATCAGAAATCAAAAGTCATTGTTTTCATTTATGAAAATATTGATTTATGATGTCATACTAATGGAATATTTAAATATTGATGAAATATTTATTATGCTCTGTACACAAAAATAAGATTAAATAAAGATTTCAACCACGTCTCGGCACGGGGATAGACGTCCTTCATATGTGTTCCATGCAGACTTAGAACTGGTTGTCAGGATTGACACCGAAGTGGACTGGGTTTCAAGAATGATCCCACTTCACAGAGAAGGATTTGAGTTTCAAGATTGATCTCTCTCCTCCAGATTCTAGAGCACAGAGGTTAACCCTTTCGGTCTAATTAATGACAATTGATAAATAAATATTTGAAATACCTAATAAATGATAAGTGTTTACATGTTCAGTGTTTGATTTAAATAATGCTATTGATGTATTGTGTATGATCCACTAGGCTCTTGAGCTCACCCCACTCACTCTTTTTCAGGTAACTACTGAAGACATTGCTTTGGCACATGAATGTAAAAAAAATGAACTTTAATTGTTATTTTCAATTGTAGGGCTTGTAATCCACCATATTTGATCATGTTAGACGTTGGTCATTAGGCCAAATAGTATTTGTATTATCAAAAGTTGGCTATGGGGCCCACAAGATTGATCATAAATTAATGTCTTCAATTATTATGTAATCCCAAGATTATTGTTGTTTTGTTTTTAAACATCTGTATTTATACTTTATTTTGTACCTTGGGATATAATCTGGTGAAACTAACAGATGTAATAAATGATGTAAAGAAAAAGTAATATCCTCAGTTCTCAGATAGAAAGTAGGATTGACTGTACTCGAAAGTAATGACGTCTCAAGCTACGAGACAGCCACGTCACCTTGACAGATTCGGGAGTTGGGGTGTTACAAAGGTGGTATCAGAGCCTAGGCTTTAGATGCCTTCGTCAAGAATTAAAAGGAATTTACTAGTCAGGTAAGATTATTTATTTAGTTAATTTAGAAGCCCTACCTCCTGTTTTGGAAATTGAAACGATTTTGAAAAAAATTATTTTTCAAAAAGAGATATATGTTTTCAATTGTTTTGTTTGGCTACCAAGAATTCGAGTTGAGCTGATAATAGGTAAGCTTTGTCCCGAGTAAAGCTAAATATTGAAAGGAAGATGGGTTATCCCATTTTAGAAAGCATGATTGCTAAGTAGACTTCGGTCTCGCCATCCAATCTGGAGGTTGTCTCACAGCTCATACGAGTAGTTGAAGTTGAAAAACACACTTATTTTCTATAAAAAAAATCAAGAGGTGGTAATTAAGGGCAATGAACTTACTACAGTTTAAAATAGATGTCAAAGGTAGTATCAAGAATAAATCAATGTTGTAAGTTTGACAAAAGAATCTTTTAACGAAGATTTGAGACCCTAGGTCTAGGAAAGAGACCTTAGGTAGAAACTTGGGTGTTGCTAAGGGTGGCACAATAGATCATAAATAAAAGCTTTTAGGGTATAAGTTAAAGACTAATGACGTGTGAAAACGAAAAACTTGTTTGGTCAGGACACGAGATCGGGAGGATCCTGTATCTTTGGTTTCTATGTGGTATGGGACGCATAGGATTCAGGGATGTAGAGGAATCCTGAACTCAGAGAATGACGGGCCATGTTTGGTGAATGATCGGTGGCTTGGGATGAACTTGTTTCCCTATGCTTGGCTAGTATAGGACAGTCAAGTATAGTGAGGCTTGGGAAGCCTTAGAAATCGAGAGCGAAATTGATTGGGTGTAGTAAAATCTCTAGGTAGAAGTCTATGATGAAGGGCAAGGGTGGTATGGGACACACGAACCTGGAGGCATAGGCAGATGCTTAGAATTTCACTGTGCTAGCATGAACATGTATGATTGTATGAATGCCTGATTGTTTTAAATGCATGCTTCAATTATCTGAATTTCATAAAATATGTATATCACATGTATTGTGATCATGAAACCAAATCTTATACCCAACAACATTAGAGGATTTTGAAAATCCTCAAAACAGAACTTAGAAGCATAAACTGATAGGCCACAAAATAAATCGAGAACTTAAAAACGTAAATGTAGCGTCACATTAGCACGGAAGGAACGGAAGCTTGATAAAACAGACACGAGAATTGACTAAAGAAAGGACACAGAAGCTTGATAAAACAGACACGTACCGGTATGGGGACAAACGTCCTTCATGTGTATTCCATGCAGAATTAGAACTGGTTGTCAGGATTGACACTAGAGTGGACTGGATTTCAAGAATGATCTCACTTCACAGAGAAGGGTTTGAGTTTCTAGATTGATTTCTCTCCCCAGATCTAGAGCACAGAGGTTAACCCTTTCAGTCTAATTAATGACCATTGATAAACAAATGTTTGAAACGCTTAATGAATGATAAGTGTTTATGTAACACCCCAAACCCCGCATCTTTAAGCATTGGACATGACCACCGTTCTCTTGACAATGGACTAAACCAAACGGCGGGCCGGGCCGGTGTTACATTTATAAGTACACAACTTGCATCACTTTCTATTTCAATTATTTCATGCCTTGATTATATTTAACAGTACATAACTTAAATTTAAAATTTTAATAAGGCAATAATACAAGAAATAACTGAAATTCATAAACTCAATTAATTAAATAAAATTGAGTACATAATTTGAACTTGAAGAAAACTATTACAGTGGAATATTCAAAACTTAAGCAACATGCCCTTATATAGAAATTAAAAACTTTTCTAAAAAGAACCTAACTAATATTCATGGTCTTCATGTAAATTAATTACCTGAAAAATAGAAGGAAGGGTGAGCACATAGCCCAGTAGATCTTTCTAAACATTTAAATCATTATTTCAATTCAAACAAACCAAGCATATCAAAAACTTTTGTACATTAGGCGATTCAAACAAATTTCTTGTTTATGGTTGACATTCGAACTGAAAGAGGTTAATTACTATGTACCACATCGTTGGGAGAGAGAATCACTCTTGAAAACTCAAATCCAATATCTATGAAGTGGGATCACTATTGGAAACCTAGTTCAAAATCATCAAAGGTAAGCCGGCAAGCCGGATCGGGGGTGGAACACACACAATGACACTATGCAATCCATCATCGTGCCTGTACGTGGATTGAATCATTATTTAATCTTTTCTTAGTGATAAAACACACAATATCGGATTAAACTATCGATGCAACATGTATATAACATGAATCATCAAATATTTATTCATGGCACAACTCAGGCATATCATGCATCATTATTCTTGATTTCTAAACATGTATAACATGTATATTCATGGCACATCAAATAAATAAAGCATGCATATTTAAAATATATATTCAATCATTCAATTTCAAAACATCATCACACATGCAAGACTTATTCAAATTAAAATAAAGAAGTAAAAGTTAGAAATCACTTCCACCTTAAATAAATCTCTTCTGCACACCTCTGAAATCTGGCAGAGTTCTGTTACTTCAAAGCTTCAAAATACTCAAGAACTCTCAAGAACACTCAAGAACAATTCAAGATTACTCAAGAACTGAGGGGATTGCCAAGAAGAAGGCTAGAAAGAGTCAAGAGGAACTAGTATGTTCTTGATTTGGGATGAAAACAATGTGAGCACTAGGGATCTTTTATATAGAGTTTAGAATGGTATAGAATGGCAAGTTTTTGGTGTTCTTCTTATAGGAAACTTGCTAATTATTCAAATTTTCATGCCCCCCAAGTATAAGAAAATAGCAAGTGTGTTTGAGAATTTTTTTGGAATTTAGAAACCTAATTTTCAGATTTTTGATAATTTTTTTATATTTTTTATCGAATTTTTCGTGATTTTTCTATTTTATTTTCGGAGCCTCGAATCTGGACCGTTGATAATCCTCAATCGCAGCACTCAAATCACGGTTATGATTTACGTAATCGCTGTGAGTCGTCGGATCGTCCTCGAACGCATTAACGGTCCGCGATCAACAAAACGTATCTGATCTGGACCATTGGATCTTCCTCGAGCGTAGCACACGTTTCACGATCAACTGAGCGCCTTAGATCTGGACCGTCGATGATCCTCAATCGCGATGTGCGGATCTCATTCGCTATCAACGAAACTATTCTAGACTGTTCAATCTTCCTCGATCACTGTATGTTCGTGATTAACGAATGCGCCTTTGATCTGGATCGTCTGATGAACCTCGAGTGAAGCATTAGTTCACGATCAATTGAAGATGTCTCAAATCTAGGCCATCAGATCGTCCTCGAGTGTTGTACCTTCGCGATCTCCGAACACGCCTGCGTTGTGAGCTGTTGAATTTGATGGATCGATCGTGGGCCGTTGAATCATGCTGATCCGGCACATCCAAGTGTCTGTGTGGGTTTTGATCTCATCCGTTGGATGGGGCAAATCATTTTTGGACCGTTTGATTTCAATGATTCAGTGCATCCGATTGTTTGGTGCGGGCCTGATCTTAACCGTTGGATCGTAGATCGTGTGGATCACGAATTTTTGGCCGTTGGATGCTGTTTCTAATTACCAAAATTGTTTTCTAAGGTTGCTATTATCCGAAATTTACCAATTTTATACTTTCTAATTGATGTAAACATTGTTTATTGCACATGTCTTTCCATTTTATTAATTTTCTAATATTTTCTCCTTTCTATTTCTTTAATATCGTATTGTAACACCTCAACCCCCATATCATTAAGCATTGGACGCGTCCACCATTTTTCTTGACAGTGGACTAAACCAGACAGCGGGTTGGGTCATGTTACGTTACAAGCGACGCACACTTGACTTTCTATTTCAGTAATTTCATGCCTTGATCGTATTTAACCGTACATAACTTAAAAAGAGATTTAATAAGGCAATAATATAAGAAATAACTGAAATTCAAAAACTCAATTAATTAAATAAAATTGAGTACATAATTAAAATATTACAGCGGAAGTCTTAAAACTTGGGCAACATGCCCTTACATAAAAATTAGAAACTTTTAAATAAGAAGAACC
>JAJIYU010014768.1:0-13035 GCA_030144865.1 Tinospora cordifolia
TTTTTTTTCTTTTTTTTTTTGGTGTACAAAGCAAGAGAAGTAAGAGGTAATATATTATGTATGGTGTTATTGAGTGCATTGTATAAGACTACTTAATTAATTTATTTAAAAATGTCTTATGGTATACAAGGAAAGTAGCTAAATTATGAATAATTGATGTGATAAATCACTAATATTGAAAGATTTTAATATTTTAATGATATTACTTTATTTTTGAAGTATATGATAAACCATTATAAGAAAAATGCAGACATAAAAAGGATGCAGTGTAAATCTTTCATTGTACAACTTTCTCTAGTTTTGAACAAGTATTTTAGGAGATTGACAATTCAGTTCCATCTGATTCCGGGTAGAACTCAAAATGACTAGTTAAGCACTTAAAAGATTCGGATGCCTTAGATTTAAAAATTAAATGAAAAAAAAAAAAAAAGTTCATTTGATATGAAAGTGGATCAATACTTTTGAAATATTAAAAAGAATCGATGCATCTATCCTTTAAATGTAAAAGGAAAAGTTTATGGAATTATTTTTAAGGTCATCCATGTTATATGTTTATTCAAAAATTAAAAAAAACATAGATATTAACAAGCAAATAAGTATATAATAAAAACTAATGTTAATGTTATTATGGAGATATGATGAAAATTTATAAAATAAAATAAAATTTATAAACTACGTGTAAGCCTTTCCTTTGTAATAAATATAAGATTGAGATTATAGTAGTTGGCCAGTTAGTACCATCTAAGCTCGTCATATCATTTGTTGTTGTGTTCTTTTTTTTTTTTTTTTGGTCTAAATAAATAGTCTCATTTCTCACTGTAATATTAGCATTTTTTTTTATCTTATCTAAGTGCTAAAAAACAAATTAATTTGTAAACATATTAGGTGAATTGTGCAATTTTATACTTAGTTTCATATAATTAGAAATTTTGTTAGATTTAGTTGGGTTGGATTTGGTTTAAGAGATTTATTAGGTTGGATTAAATTAATATATCAACTTGAACTTAATAATTAGATTGGGTTGGTATTTGTTGGTAACTACCATCCAACCCAAGCCAATTTAACCCATAAACTTCACTGATAGTGGCAAACCTCTTGATGGATGTTTCAAAGAACACTTAGAACCCATTGGTGAAAACACCTGACCAAAGGGGCACCAATGACTTTCCTTTATTTTTCCTTTAATTTTCTTTCTTCTTATAGTTTTACTCCAAGTATGACTTCTTTCATACCCTCTTCAGAAAGCATTAGAACCATGTAGGAAGCCTAGATTCTTGGTAATTAGCCAATAATTTTTTTTTTTTTTTTTACCTTTAAAGATGGTATAACTAGTTTTCTAGTCAAGTCAGGTGAATTGTTGCCCATATTGAAATGAATCAAGATTGATGAGAAATTGGTCATCGCTACACAAATATGTACTTGTTTTGAATGCCTATTTATTTTCTATCAGTATTTATCAATATGGTATAACTTATTATTAAAGCTTCAATCTCTTAACATACTCGTACTTTTTATTTTATTTTATTTTTCTTTGTTCGTAATTGTTTGTTCACTTCAAACCAGGGTTAGAGAAGCTTCAAAACACTCTGGGTACGATCTCAGCGGTGTTGGATCATATAGAGAACCGTCAAGTAAATGAAGAGGCAGTGAAAAGATTGGTCGAAGACGCTGAAGAATGCAACCCACAAAGCTGAAAACATCTTGGATGAAGTTAGTGTATGAGAGTTGGCGAAGGGAAATGGCTTCGAGAGCAAGGCATATCATAAAAATTCTTCACGCCCAACATCTAGCTTACCCCTTCAACTGAGAAAAGCATAGATAAAATAATTAAATGAAGGGACGGACTTACAAGAAAGTGATGGGACAGACTCACATTCCATCTCTCTAAGGCCATTTCTAGTTAGGGTTTAATTCCTTCCCCTTCGCAAATTTCTAATTGTTCGTACAGAGTCTCCTTTCAAGCTTGATATATCCTTTGGCGGGGTTATACTCATGTACTTGCTTATTTTGTCCTAGAACTAGTTTTGAACGCCACCTCTACTGGCATATCTTAGAAGGAATGGTTCTAATGAGACATGGAGTCAATGGTGCTTTTTTATTTTTTATTTTTTCCTTGGTTTTTACTCCTAGCTTTACATATTAATATCGACTTCCATCATGCCATTTCAGAAGGGAGCAACCTATGGAGCATGGAAGATACATTTTGGTGAATGCTAAGTGAAAGAACACAACACACCAAGGAAACGAGTCTCATTCATGACTTGCCTTCAACTTGTACCCACAAAGGAACTAAAAGCTTCAGTCTGACATAAAGAGCTAAAGTCTTACGTTTTATTCTAAGAAAGCCGTAAGAAACCAAGTGAAAAGGAAGACCAAAACTCAATACAATTTCAAACTAGTTCGCCATGGATCCTCTAAAATTTTCAATAGAACCATTACGTTAGGCAAACTTTGAAACAACTGTAACACAACCAAAACTAATTGCACGTAAAATGATGCATCATGTATAACCTGAAGTGATTCAGAACCGAAGTTTATTGAGAACTGAATTTTGTTCCACAAATGCATAATTATCAGAAAACATACAAACACATAGGAGCTTAGATTCTTGGTATTGTAAGGAGCGAATGACACGGCCATATTTACATGCAAACTACATTGTTGTTTGATAACAACTTCAGAGTCCTAACCATACAAGTTTGTGAGAAGTTGAAAGTTTGGTATTAAAATAAGCAGTCGATATGTGAGAACAGATCATTTTGATTACATCTTAAACTGCATCTGCGAATCCGATCCGCATATTGCCAAAGTCAAATACAGTGTGGTATTGCCCCATGAAAACATCTCCCAAGATCCTGGGATGCAGAATTAATGTTAGTTCATGAGAAGGAACTGATTAGTGAGCATTGGAATGTACTAGACTTAATTGAAAAATATCCTGGAAACCTAATAAACAAACAATAATGTTAAACAGGAGCAGAACAATAATCCCTTCCCAGTATCATCCCTCATAAGATTCCCATTAATGGTAATCTCGGAATGAACTATCTACAAATATTTCACAAAAGTAACCATTCAGAAAAGTCCAATATGGTTATCGTAGTAAGTTCAGAATCTACCATTAACTAATACCAATTCACCAAAAGATAAGGTTACGAAGGATTAAGAATCTTATTTGTTCTGAAAATTTGATTTTTATTATACTAGCCAACAAATAAAGGTCAATATGCCTGTTTTTTGTTAATGCTTCCTTCTTTTCGAGGGGAAACAAGTAATGAAATGTGCTTCCTTTTCTATGATGTGCGGATACTTTTCCAAATTGACTAACTCCGGGAATCCCAATGAGAACTATATGCACTTTTATGACATTCTTATTAACTCTAAACCCCAGTATGAAGTTCATCCAATTTCCACATCTATGCTCAAGATTTTTAATTCAAACCATAATTAAGTCAATCCTCCATAAACAATGTTAAAACCTCTAGTTTTAAGTTTGTTACTTAATAAACTCATCCTAAGAAAAATATTTGTTTTCAAAACTCTTTTATAAGCTTAAAAGAACCTTTTTTTTTTTTTTTGAAGTAGAAAAGCTTAAAAGAAACTTTTTAACATAACTATTCCTCCTATGCTGCAATAGCAATCCCTCCCTCCCCCCACACCTGCCAAAACCACCACCAAAACAACAAAAAAAATAGCATTAGAAATAGATGAGAAGCTGTACCAGAGAGGACCACGAGGAGGAGGTACATCCAAAGCTGTAAATCCACTAATGCATTGAGCTGCAGGCCCCTCACCCACTTTGAGAATGTACTGCCAAATCACAAGAACATAAAAAATTAGATACAATGAGAAGAAAACACCACCTATTTATATACTATAAACAGGAAAACCAGTACATGGGACATGCTCATCCAAATTAATGTTGGATAAGAAATTAACATTCTAAAAGACATGCCAAATAATGGTTTTTCCATCTAAATTTTGTGAGACAAAAAGTACTAAGAATTATACAATCAGCATAATGATCACGAAGTGGAATTAGTTAATATTGGTTATATTTTGCTTCAACAACAATAGGTACAAAATCCTTCCAGGAAAGTTAAAAGAAAAAGCCATACCTGCTGTGGGCTGAGATCAAAAACCCTATCACCTATAGTGAATGAAATGTTTGGCAATGAGGCAATATTCTCACAATCTACAGCTGATTCTCCCATTGGACTAGGCAGTCGATCACAAAGCTGCAACAAAGAATGAGATTACAATCCAAAAAGAGAAATATTTACCAGAAACAATTACATCAACAGGGAAAAAGAGACGTGGTACTTGTGTAGTGAATGATACAGAGATACCTCTAAGAATCTAAATAATGCTAGTCTCAAGTTCCTTGAGAAGCTCAAAGAAGCCAAAATGCCTCCAGCATCTAGCATATACATTAGGTATAGGTGTATGTAAATTAAAGTTTTAACTAAAAAAGCACTACTAAAGCTGAGCAGTTCTCCTTTTTCTTTTGTGAGAGATATGATAGTAAATAACTCTTCAAACCAAACTAGAGGTAAAACCATAAAAGCAGACTATAACTTTCAAATCACATCAAACTAAGCCTTTTTATAACTATCTAAAGATGCTTGCAACATTTAATTTGCTCCTCATAAATTATTTTTTGCAACTATTGACGGTTGCAACAGTAAAAGAAGAAAAAGGAAAGACGAGCACAAGTTATTGGATAGCAGATTAGCAATCATAAGCAAGGATGAACATTCCAATCACAAACCAATCTATTTAATGAATCCACGCTAAAGAATTTGATTTCTAGTTTAACTAGGAAAGTGGAGTCCCGCCAGAACTAATCATGAGCAAAATAATATCATAATGCAACTCCTAAGACAAATTTTTAATGAAAAATCTGAAGACTAATAAACTGAGACTTTGGGCATAAAAAGATTGAAATTGTTGGAAGAATCAGGTGTTCAATTGGATCTTGGCCATGAAGTATATAGGGCTTCCTTTAGGAGGCAGCCCTCTTGAGATCGACTTTTGGTCCCCAATTGTCACCAAAATCCCTAAGAGGTTAGAAGGATGGAAGGGAGCTTTCCTATCAAAAGGTGGAAGGTTGGTGCTAATCCTGGCAATCTTAGCAGGAACTCCTACATATTTTACGACCATGTTTAAAGTGCCTAGGTCTCTTGCGGCAGGGATAGAGGAGCTAACTTTGTTTTGGAGAGGTCATCAGGCCAGAAACTTTCACACTTCATTAATGGAAAATGGTTCAAAACTTGGTGGAAAGTGGGAGCTTCAGTATTGGGAATATGGCCTTATACAAGTTGGTTTGGCATAACCTAGAGAATCCAAAAATTGCTATGGGCTAGGATCATCAGCACTTGTCATGGAAGATTATCCTTGGAGGGAGAAAGACAAAGATCTAATGTATCATATCGTTCTGTGAGGAAATTTATTCGTCCTCGGATCCACAGGTGGGTCCACACCTGCAGCTGAAAGTAGAACATTGCCACTCCTTTCTCTTTTGGGAGGACAGATGGTTGGAGAGTCGTAGGTTGGCTGACAAATCTCCACTTCTTTATTGCATTTCCCAAATCCACCAACAACCAATCAACTGTTTCTTTTCATAGACTTCCTCTCAAGTGAAAACCACAAAAGACCAAGAAGCCTTAACAAATTGGGAACTAGTATAAATGAGTCTCTTTTACAGTTACTCACCTCAGTAAGTATTTCAAAGGCCCACGATAGTGTATTGTGGAGTTTAGAAACATCAAAAGTGTTTTCTATCAAATCATTAATGACCATCATCGTGGGTACACCTCCTATACCTAACCTTAACATCATTGCTCACCCATGGGAGACCTATGTCCCATCTAAAATCAAGGCGTTTGGATAGGAATTATTTCACAGGAAGTTGAACTCAAGCAACAGGTGACAAAGAAGATTAGTCAACTAGTGCATCTCTCCAAGCAGCTGCGTGCTATGCTTCCAGAATAGTGATTTACTGGATGATATTTTGTTCTCATGCTCATTACCAAAGAGGTTATGGAGCAGATGGTACCCCTTTTCAGGCTTTTGATTTAGCTGCCTACTGAACTTTCAACAGGTGTTATCAATGGACAGATCACCATATTGATCCACGGAAAGTAAGAAGGCTTGCTGAATTGCACTCTGGGTTATTTTGTGGCCTTGTGGCTCAAACGGAATAGGAGACTTCTCATGATATTTACAAATCAGAGTTACAACTTTGGGAGGAGATTAAATTGTATGCGAGTCTTTGGAAATACACCTCACCACTAGCAAAAGGTTTTTCAGTTTCTAACCAGTTGTTGAATTGGGATAATTGTTTGTTCAAGGGGTTTGATTAATAGTAGCAAACTACAGCAAGTCTATGTACAGGCTACTCTATTTCACCTTTGGTGAATATGTATTTTGACCTTGGTCATTAATAAAATTAATCTTGTTTCTTTTTAAATAAAAATAAAAGGTAATTTGGATAAATGCAATCAGCATCAAGGGGTCTGAGACCTACATCCTCTGTAAAGGCTCTTCTTAAGGAGCCACATGCCAACAGAAGTACAAGATTGCTTTAGAACAGGACGGAAATATTTTTGAAAGGGTCACAGCTGTGGCACTGATTAACTAGATTGTTCAGAAATGAAGATGCTGTCCCCCTCAGTGAGAATAAGGGGTAAGTTACCAGTGGTTGCATTTAATGATATAAGGTCAGTTGAATCACAAGAGTGTAATTCGCAACAATAACAGTGCCTCCTGTGCTACTTCTAGCATTTACTGAATATACAAATGTAATGCTAGTTAGTTTGAGCTTCGTCATATAATGCACACATCTTGAATAGTAAGAAGCAAGAACTTGAACATTCTATTACATATGTTAGCTCCATTATGTGTTAATGTTTAGGAACTCATTGTTATTAAAATTTTGAGCTTCTTTTAGTTGTTTAGAATGTGCATAGCTGTTAACAAAATTGTATAACTGATAATTTTTCATTATAAAACTATATCATCAACTATCAATGCCCTTTTTTCCTTCTAAGTTGTGTTTTACGTTGCACCTTAATTTCCAGGGACACGGCTGTCTTGAGTTTGGCTCGCACCAATGGCTACTTTACCCCAAACATGGCTAAATTTAATTAATCAATAAATTAGAAAACTCTAAATGGCAATCCTCGCATAGTAAATTACATCAAGTATTTTACCTCATTGATATAGCTTAATATACGCTCCGCTGTTTGATTCTGCCTGAGCTGATTTTGAACCCACACAACCATCATCTCACAAGCAGAGCACATCGTATCATCTTTGAGACCATCAGATGAGTTGTCATTGTTTTCCTCATCTACAACACTCTTAATGTGACCACTGCAAAACACAATTCCAAGCATGCAAATAAACTCATTTGGTCCAAATTTCTTTAAAAATAAAAAATAAAAACACTTGATATAGATACTAAAGACAGGTTGATGCTAACCTAACACCTTGAGTCCCAGCAAAAGAACATAGACCAATCTGGGAGCAGATTTTCTTGGGTTGTACCTGTAGTATGCCATCAGTATCAAGAAATCACTACATCAAGCTTTATCTCTCACCATAGTAAGTGTATGACGCGAAATTGCTGCAAGAATAACAGATGCATGTACCTCTGCCAGAAGCAATTGCAATATCATTTCCCCATACTGTGAAACTACAGATTTACACTCCTGGCTAACAACACCAGCAGCCCCAATAGCATGATTGATCTCAGTGACAATTGTCTGCAATAACCAATGAAATTTACCAGCAATTAAATGCCAAATAATAAAAGTTAATTTACAGGCAAGTGTAACAACAACAATACAGATCAAAATTTGGTCTTGTAGCTCTCAAGCCTATTTCATTGAAGATCTCATTAATTCAATGGGATCCAGGATTGTCACTAGTCGGAATGCAAGGTATTCTTGGTTACCAGTGCATTTCCTGATGACCTATTGAAGTTCAATGGAAATGAATTGTATCTATCAGTTCATAGATGCATTAAAAGACATAAATGTAAAATGTGGTGTTTAATTTTCGGTCTTAATTAGATGTTTAATTTGATCAATCTTTATCAAATCTACAACAAGATATCAGAAAAAGAATAAGATTATATTAAGGTTTAAATTATAGCACAATTACATGCCAAAATTAAATAAGAAGCATAGGCATGGCCTTCCACAAACAAAAAAATATCAGCACATACCGTTGGTCCCGCCAATAAAGATGTCCCTGAATCAGCAATTGCTGCACAACCACTGGCACAGAATCCTGAAAGAGAATCACTTTACTCAAATAATAGTAGGTCAAAGGAGAAATGGCAACATTGCTATAACCCAGGCAGCAATCTTGATTACCTGATGATTTACCACCAATAAGGACGTCACCCATATCAAACTGAAATTAAGAATTATGAATACCAAAATTTTAGATTACAAGAAGAACCTACAGATATCAAATAATGAAATGTAGCATGCCAAAGAATTATATATCAGAAGTCAGACCTGCCAATAGCCTTTCTTGGTCACAGGAACATATGTGTGCTCACCCTTGAAATGCTTGGGGTCAACACCTCCAAACACAAGTTCACCCCCTTCAGGTTCCTCTGCATTTCGATTAAACCAAAAAGAGAAAACAGGTTCCTTAACAAGCCCTTGCTCGACCATGTTGTACCTATCGTGATCAAGAGTTTGTTACTCCATGATACTAATCAAACTTTAAAAGAAAATGCCCATCATCACTTAATGAATTTAAATGCATAATTTCATACATTATGAAAAACAATGTTACAAGTATTTACTACATGAATAGCTTAATGATCAAGATATTGAGAACTTACCACACAGGTACAGCATTACCCACTGAAATTTCCTGGAATCCAAGTCCAAGGATACCGTCAAACTTAGCCACCACAAACGTGATACTTGGCTCTCTAGTTGCCTCAATAAATTCCTGACAAACACAATCAAATATGACTACATGAGAACTCCCAGAGGACCATTTAATTGATCTTATAGGAAGAAATATATCCAAACTTCACCTGATCCTTCACGACAAGATTACCAACTTTGACATGGTCTTCACTGAAGAAACCAGAAATAGCTCCAGTTCCATAGTGAATTGAAGCTGGTTTTCC
Source organism: Tinospora cordifolia (assembly GCA_030144865.1). Classification (NCBI taxonomy): domain Eukaryota; kingdom Viridiplantae; phylum Streptophyta; class Magnoliopsida; order Ranunculales; family Menispermaceae; genus Tinospora; species Tinospora cordifolia. Next base: position 9,164 of record JAJIYU010014768.1, read on the forward strand.
TGAATGAAGAATGCAATTATCAGGCAACATCTATCAAAAATAATCCCATGCATAATGGCAAAAATTTTCCTGATAGAAGAAGCAATTTGCTCCAAAGTAAAGAGATAATGTAGCTCTAGAACCAAGAAACAACTCCTAATAAATGACATATTTAAACAAATCATGTTGCCACTTTAAACATGACCAACAAAATAGTAAAGATACAAATTTGAATACATAAATATATACTTGTTAAAGAATAGAAAGAGAACTTAAGGATGACCAAAATTCTTCTCCAGTTTGCAAAAAGTTTGGATACCATAAAAATCAGGATGGAAGGAAGCGCAGAACTCAAGGTGATCCCATCAAAATTTGAAGCAGAGATCAAATAAAAAATAAAAATAAAAGTACAAATACAAACTGCTCACCAAATGCCCAAGGCTCCCACCGTGGCATGGTTTGGAGAATGGGCAGTAAATGACGCCTTAACTCCATACAAAGAGGCCGTCTCTATATTTGAACCCATGACTTCCAGGCCACTCAAAGCAATCCACAACAAATACAATTACAAATAAAAAAGGCCCACCAAATGCCCAAGGCTCCCATAATTGCATGGTTTAGGGAATGGGCAATGCATGTAGCCTTAATTCCATACAAAGAGGTGGTTTCTATATTTGAACCCATGACCTATACAAAGCAATCACAACAGTTGCACCAAAACCTGCCATTCAAATATCAAGACAAACATGGTAAAATAATTTGGCAAGTTTTCCAGGAAAGTCATGGTTTTAGATCTTCGGATAGTGTTTTAGTAAGTTTAATGACTCATTGCACACAAAGCCGATATGATTGCCCATGAAATCTTAAGATAGTGTTTTAGTAAGCTTAATGACTCAATACACACTAAGCCAATATGATTACCCATGAAAACTCTTTGGCAGTCGATATTGTGTTACATCAATCAAATGAAGCACAATTTATGTTCATAATAAAGAGCTTAAGGAAGCTAATTATAAATTACGAACTGTGGCAGACCCATGTATTTGCAAGCTTTATAAATATGGAATACAGCAGATATTACTTGCCCAGTACTTTTGCAACCAACAAAGTGCATTCAATATTGATATGCCTGATGAAAATCTCAAACCACTACCTCTTCAAGGAATTCACCCACACAAATAGATCAAGAACGAAATACTGTTATCCTAACCTAAATAAAATGGAACTTCAAAAATGGATAATGGAACAAAGAAAGAAAATTACTAACCATTCTTCTTGTGGGTCTTTGACTGGCCTGACTTGTACTTGGAGTGGAAATAGCAAGCAACCTGGGTTAAATGCAATCATTTCCATAACCTCTCTTTATTCAATAGACAAACAGATAAACTGCATCCTAGAAAATTAGTAAACTAATAGAACTTACTGAGAAGTAGCACTTTTTAGAAGGCACCCATAGGTTGGAACTGCCAGTGTCAAAAATCACAGTGAATTTCTGTGGGGGAGAGCCAATACCAATCTCACCAAAATACTGTGCATCCATGTAGTTCTTTAGGGCTATAATATCTTCATCCCCAGATTCCCCATGGCTGCCATGCAAATGATACTTTCGCAGGGAAGACCCTAATTTCTCCTCTCCCATGGACTGAAGTTTAGCAGCAACTTGGTCATTAGAATCCAATGTCCTCTTCTTGAGTCCAATTCTTACTAACCCATCATTCGAAGATGAAAGGACCGTGGCAACCAAAAAGAACAAAACAAAACAAGCTGCTATAGTGGATTTACAGCAGGTTCCCATTTTTGCCTACAAATCAACAGGGAAATATGTTGTTTAAAGGCTATGAAATTATTTCCGAAATTCCAAAAAATATAATTGATCAAAACATCATCTGAAAAAGAAAAAGATTCACAAAAATTAAAAAAAAAAAAAAACCAATCCAATTTAGAAGGCCATCTTCCAAGAGAATCTGACTAAAAGAAGCTAGCATAAGTTAACACTTCCATCTCTTTTTTTTCTTTTTCTTTTTTAAATTCTTTTAACCATCCTTTGACCCTTTTTTTAATATATGAACCAAGAACTGAAATAGACCTTCTGATGCATTAATTGAATTTGACTGATAATTGAACCCTGTTTTCTCTGAAATTTAAAAACAGTTTTCTATTTTTTTTAACTCTAAGATTCCTTCAAAAAAAATCCCTGTTTGGTTGAACTCTTTTAAGAAAATTCAAAACCTGCTTTTAAATTAACTTTGAAATTTTTGAAGCACACAAGAATACTACAAAAAGAAAGGAAAAGCAAAGAGTTTCTTTTTTCCATATTGTTTACACATAAACTGATAAACAACTTTTTACAACTTATTATAAAAACAAATTTTAAATCAAATACCAGACTGCCCCTAAATTGTGCAGGAAGATCATCCTGGATTACAAACAAGGAACCAAATTATAATTATAAAAAAAATTCAAAAAAAATAAAAAGAAATCCTGTTTCACCAGCCAACCCTGCTTGAAATAGAAGAGACACCGAAGAGATGGAGACGGAGAGAGAGAGAGAGAGAGAGAGAGAGAGAGAGAGAGAGAACAAACTAGAAGAATTATTTGCTATAACTGTATCAATAGAGTTTTTTAAGCTTCAACAAAATAGAAATCAACAGCAAAAATAAGCTTTTTATCCATTAAAAAAACTCAAAAATTACAACCACCACATCTGACTCTCTAAATCAGAGAAAATCACCCTCTTCATGAGGAAAAATCCCCTAATTTTGATTAAGAACTTATAGTTTCCATACATCTAGATTCAAACTTTGCAATCCCCAGTTAAAAATAAACATAATCGTGATATCTTAATCAAACGAAACAAAATCAGACAATACCTGGAGAAATCAATCAAAGTATCGAAGGGTAAAAATCCAAAAACAAAAACACGATCAGAAGCAAAACCTAAGGATGTAATGATCAAATCAAATAACAAATATAACAAAAAACCTAGAATTAGAGCTTACCAATCGAAGTAAGCTTTCCACACAGCAGACGAGGAAGAAGAAGAAAAAGAGATGAGTGAAGTAGAATAGCGATCAGATTGATTGAAGAACCTCGCACGTCGCAACTGCCTCTGTTTTCGTGTTGGATTGGGTGAGTTCGTCAACTTTGCATCACAGCCGTCGCCTTCTCACATCTCCAACATTAACCGTTGATTGGGAATAACCCACCAACAAGATAGATGACCTGCATGAACCACAAGGTTCCCGTTTTAGGACGATTCGAATGGAACAAACGAGCCATCATAAAAAAGCAAAAAAAAAAAAAAAAAAAACGATCCGGTGTCTCGAGAGCTATAGGCTTAAGTACGATACCGTCCACGTTGCAGTTTTTGATGTGCCAGCGATACGCGATTCTGAAATGATATGAATATCTCGTCGACGTTTGGCTTGTGTGTACCAAAATAATAATAATAATAATAATTATTATTATTATTATACGTGGCAGCATCATTACTTCTATATTCGATTTTCGTCTATCACGTAAACCATCCATCAAGGAGGTTGGTGGGTCCTTGTGCATAACATGCACATTAGCAGTCCTCTTCAAGAAAAGTACAGTTTAAAAATAAAAATAAAAATAAAAATAAATTTAATATAATAAGATTTAGCAAGAGTTGGCTTGATGGAGCAAGTAAAAATAAATAAATAAATAAAAATTATTTGAATGCACTTAGGATATAATATTACAACTGTACAAGACATTGTCGAGAAAAGAATACATGTGCCTATATGTTAAGGGCATCTTGGTATCTAAAATTTTGACTAACATTACTTAACAAGCATGACATAAACAAGTTTTAAAAGATTTTTCAAAAATAATAACTCAATAATTCAATCCGAAAACAATTTATCGAG
>JAJIYU010014769.1:0-13035 GCA_030144865.1 Tinospora cordifolia
TTACAACCTACCCTAATATCAACAATTCACTAGGATCTCTTAATTAAAAACTCTAATCATAATCTTCATTAACCAAAATTAATATTTTAAATTAATAATAATAATAATAATCATAATTTTATGAAATATTTATTATGATATTTTTAAACTTATTTTATCATTGTTTCATAAAAACCAAATTCAATATTTAGTGAAAATTACTTTTAGTATTTTATTAAAAACATTATTTTTTGAAAATTATTTTTCATACGTTTAAATATTTGTACTGTATGAACATAAAAACATTATTTTTTTGAAAATTATTTTTGATACCTTTAAATATTTACATTGTATGAACAAAAAAATGTTATTTTTTGAAAATTATTTTTGACACATTTAAATATTTGTACTATATGAACATAAAATAATATTCTAATATAATCAATTTCATTACTTAAATACAATAAATTTTATCCTAAGATTTTTTATTTTACCATAACTAATTTACCGTTTTTGTAAAAATTAGATTCATATTTTGAAACAAATTTTTTTTCTTAATATGTTTGACAAAGAATTTTGTTTTTACTATATTAATGAAAATTAATACTATTAGTTTTAAACAATAAATATTCTCATTAAAATAACAAACTTTACCTTAATTAAAAATAATAAAACTTGTTTTATAATGATAAAATTGGTTTAAAATAATCATAAAAATAATTTTAGAAAATATTAAAATAAGAATTTATAAAATTAATATTATTACAACTATTTTTATTGAACATAATTGATATATTTTAATAAATTTTATTTTTAATTATATTCCAGTGAATCACTTATCTATTTTGAGTGTATTCCATTTTCTTGAAAATCATTTCTTCAAATCTTAAAAGCTAAAGCTCGTGAACAAACAAATAACACAATCTTATTTTTCACCTCAAACTTTATAGCAATTTGTAGGGAAGGCATTATTTTCTCCGTTGAGTATTATTATTTGTGTTTCAAATTACATGCTTAGAATAACATAATATTTATTGATCAATCAGGGTAATCTTTTAATGTATTAATAAATAATTATGGATTAAAAACATTATAGTAGCAATAACCATTATGATATATTAAATATGATTATTAAATATTGTAATTCAGTATTTAAATGATGCCTAGTGTTTTTATCGTCATACAATTTATTTAATTATTTGTTTCAAAGTATTTCAAAAAAAAAGTTTCAATGGAAATAATCCATAGCACAATAAAATATAATATATAACTTGTTAAAATAATGTTTTTATTTTCTTATGCACAACACAATAATGAAAAATTAAAAGAAGAATGAATATTGTAGTATTTTTTTAAAAAAATTAAAACTAGAAAATAACAAAATGTTTTAAACTTTTTCAAATTAACCAATAAATTCGACAACCACTAACCCAATTATACATTAATTAATAAAATTTTAATTATTTTAAATATATAAAATAAGTTAATTTGAATTTGAGTCCAAAAAAAAATAGATGTGATATTTGTTCAACACCCAAATGGAAACAATCAGATACATATGGGAATATAATTTGAAGGAAAGGATAAAAAAAAGAGAGAGAAAAAAAATGTATGAGGGATGTTATTAAATATCAATTTATTTAATTATATAACATCAATTTAAGTGAATCTTGACGCAATTTCTTTATTTATCTATGAAAGGTTACAAGTTTGTATTCAATTCAATTATATATATTGTAATATGATTTACACTATAATAGTATGAAAGTTTTGTTTGCGTTTCCTATTATAAATCCAATTAGAAGAATAAGGATTAAGGTTCTTGTATTACCAAGGCTCAGAGAGGAAGCGTGACATTGCTCCAAATGAATTGCACCAGTATCCTAATCATCAACCACAATAGAAATTAAAACTTCTAGGGCCTGTTTGGTGCACAGAATGAGATAAAATTATTTTAGTGGTATAGGATAGGTTGAGATATGATAGAATAATTTTTTTTTTCGGTGGGATAACTCAATCTCACAAAAAATGGTGGGATTGAGTTATCCTATCAACATAGGATAACTCACGTGGACCCGGATATGTAGCACTAAACATAGGATAGGATAAAAAATTATCCTATCCTATTCTAATCCCACTTACCAAACGTGGTCCTAGTTCTTTGAATTTCCCAACCAAAGGAAGAAAGAGGGAGAAAGAGTTGCAAACGCAGCCGTTTGGAGATCCTAATGACAATATCTTCAATTCATTCAAGAAAGCAAGAACACTATCCGAAATCATACCAAAAATGAGAATTAGCTCGTGATCTCGTAATATCTTAAAAAAAATTTAAATATTAAAAATATACAAATGAGCTCTTTAAATAGTGAAAACACATTAAATACTCAAGAGTAGAACATTAATTTTGTCTCTTAGGATAAAATGGTAAAATCACATAAAAAGTAAAAAAAATTATCACTATTATAATTATCTCATAAGTAATTCTACAAAAAAAAAATATTAAAATATGAGTAATGAAATAGGGTGGTAGGATATATATATATATATTAAAATATGAGTGATAGAATTAAAAATGGGATATATATTAAAATATGAGTAGTGAAATTGGGAGGTGGGATATTTATTAAAATATAAGTAGTAGAATGAGGTGATTCGCTAAGGATGACTATAAATAGCATCATTCTTTTTCTCTCAAACAATCTCATCTCATTCTTCGCTTCTCATTCTCAAGAGAAAGTAAGTTTCCTCATTCTTCTATGTTTCTTAATGCTCTTCTAACTCAAGAGAAAAGGTATTTCTTTTATGTAATTATTTCTTTTTTTTATATAAAATTGTGTTTTTCTCAAGAAAAAAAGGTACAAAGAAACTCACAAAAAAACTCACAAAAAAAGTTTTGAAGATTGAAACCTCTTCAAATACACAAAAAATTTTAGTGAATTTTAGATCCAACAATTATCAAAATAAAGAGCAATCTAACTATATCGGTCGTGGCCAAGGACAAGACAAAGGTCAAAATCATCACGAAAGTCAAGGTCATGAAAAATTAAATAACAGGTAAGGCACTAGTAATGGACACGATGGTCGTGGAAGAGATCATGATAAATCTAAAATCAATGTTATATTTACAACAAAATTTCATTACTATACAGTTGAATATTGACATCACCAACTAATAAATCCGAGTCAAAAAGCATCATTTGTCTAGACATATGATGATGCTATTACTTATGTACTATTACTTATGCACTCTTGATGAAAGCATCAATTCAACATAACAACCCCAAGAAGAATTTTTAGTATAATGTATTAATCATAAATTAAAAATATTAAGTTAAACATAATATAAATATGACATAATTAATAAATGAATCAAATTCAAATTCAAATTTAAACAAATCAATTTTAATTTTATAATAACATGACCTATTTACAATAATATTTCCATGCGTAAATACTATTACTATGTAAGGAGCCCATCAAGAAAAATTGCAAAAAGCTGAAGAAATGCTGAAGAAAGAAAACAAGAATGGCACAAGTACCACAGTCTAACAAGAAGAACAAAGGATTCTAAAGGAACAAGTCATAGTACAGGATTCTAAAGGAACAAGTCATAGAACACTTCAAGAATTGTTTCTAAGATTTACTTAAACTGTGAAGAAGTAGAATGATAATGGATTATAAGATTGATGTTGAACATATACCATACATTTTTTTATTGCTATCGACGTCACTCCAGGGAAGATTTGGTGGGTCTAAATGATATTTACAAAAAATGAAAGTGAAATAAAAAGAAGATTAAATGAGTTATTTCTTCAAATTATGTTCCAGAGCAAGGCCCTTGCAGGTGGGGCAAACGTTCTTTATTAACAACCAATTTTTGATGCAGTGTACATGATAATCGTGGTGGTAGCTCATGAGCATCCCCACTTTCTCTTCGTTTTTGTACTCTTCCTGCAATTGTTATCACAATCTAGTGCAAACGTTCCCTATCCTCTCTCCAAGAGCGAGCAATTCTCGTTGATTAATGAAAACATCAGTTTTGAGTTTGGTACAAAAAGAAATATCTAGAATTAAGGCAAAACCAAAAGAAATTATCTAAATATAATGACCTCATAACTCATGTTGTCCACGTCTAGCCTCATGTCTCTATGCTGATCAAGCAAAGTTCTTGAACCATGCATCACCGATCGATCCATAATCATAAACCCTTGGGACGGAAATATTACATAGATGCATGACTTGGCTAGTTAGTATCTAAGACTCCAATTTGGTAAAACCAAACAACTCAATCAAGGAATGGAAGAAGCCGTTAATAAGAATTCACATTCATAAATGATAGAATTCTAGTGGTACTAAAATTGTATTGTAATCTAGATTATCTGATCTAGATCTAAAATTTTAGATTGAGTCAATCTGATGATTTATGATAAGGTCCAATTAGATTCTGATTTTGGATAATATCCAATTAGATATTGGATAAAGACAAATTAGGTAATCTGAGTTAATCTCTAATTGAGATTATCAGATAGTTTAGAAGTCTACAGAATTTAGGAGAAGTGTCTAACTGAGTCTATAAATAGACCCCATGGTTCAATATGTAATCAATCAAGTTTAGTAGAAAGTAATAAAGTTTGAGCAGAGGTATTTATTATTCCAACAATAGTATCACAGCAAAAGATCCACATTGTGGTTATATAGATAGTATCATCACTATTCACGAATAGTAACAATTGAATCAGTGCCGGTGGCGGTGGTTTTTCAGTTTTGTGATCACTGATTCGATTCCCTTACTGCGAGCTTCGAGCTGTTCGTGCTGGTCGAGTTGTTGATCGCGTGACTTCGCTTGTTGTTAGTGCTGTTCGTGACACCTTTCTTGCTAAAATCGGTGGTGAAATCGGCGGTGCAATTTTAAAAAAATTATTAGAAGAAGCACGGTGCCAGTGCTATTGTTCTATTTTCTGTTTGCTTGTTTCGGTTGCACTGTGTTCGTCGATCTGCTCCTAATCGATCTATTTTGCTGGTGCTGCACAAAAACAAAATTGTGAAGAAAATAGCAGAGAAGAAGAAGATTTTGCTGCAAATCGAGAAAAAAAACAAGGGTGCTGCAAATCGAGAAAAACAAAACAACAGAACGTCCTCTATTTTGCTGCACTGTTCGTCATTCTTCCTCGCCAGCGCATCGTTTACTCATCAACGACGAAGAAGACGCCTGAAAGAGGAAAGCCGAAGAAAGCAGAGAAAAGAAAGACAAAGTAGCCGTGCCGAAAAACAAAAACACGGGATAGTGTTCCTCTACTGCTGCTCAGATTATTGCTGAAAGTGTTCCTCTGCTGTGATTGCTGCAATTGTTGCTGCAAACCAGAAAAGCAACGAAGGAAGGAAAAAAGGCACCTGCACTACTGGTTATTGCTCTTCCGTGTTGCTGCACACCAGAAAACAGAGCATTCCTACTGCTGGTTGTTTTTTATCAGCTGCCGTTTGCCGCCGTCTGGTCTCACCAGTCACCATCGCTCTGTTCTTCCCGATTGTCCCTGCCAGCCGCACCCCTTTCTTCGCTGGTTCATGACACATTCCTGCTCGTGTTAGTTTGTGGTTCTGCTGTGCTGGTTCCTCTTGCTACCGCGAGTTCGACTTTTGTGTGTTGCTACAAGCTATTTTTGTAATCGCTGCCAACCGAAGCAAGAAGAAGACTGACCGAAAGAAGAAAAAAAGGGGGGGCTGCGTTGCTGCTTCTGGATTGACTGACACGCAGAGACAACGAAAGAAAGAAGAAGAAGATCGGCCGAAAGAAAAAAAGGAGGTAAGTGAGCCAAAAAAAAAAAATAAATATAAAAAAATAGGCGAATTAAAAAAGTGTGAGTTAGTGAAAAAAAAAAGGGAGTTGCAGCATATTAAAAAAAAAGAAAAAAAAAATTATGGCTTTCAACAGTAATTTTCATCAACCATCGCTTCCTACTTTTGATGGCAAAAAGTATGATCGATGGAACAAGCAGATGAAAACTCTATTTGAATATCAGGAATTATTGGATATTGTAGAGAATAGGTTTGTTGATCCAGGTGAGAACTTACCAGCTAATCAGCGTGATATGGTACGTGAAAATAGGAAAAAGGATAAAAAAGGAATTATATTTTATCCTTCAAACCCTCGATGATGTTGCCTTTGAAAAGGTACAGAGAACTGCTACAGCAAAAGAGGGGTGGGATACCTTGGAGAAGTCCTACAAAGGTGCAAACAAAGCCAAAAAAGTACGTCTTCAAAGTCTGAGACGTCAGTTCGAGCTGCTTCAGATGGAAGATGCAGAGTCTATTGAGACTTATATTAACCGAGTACAGGTCTTGGTTAATCAGATGAAGAGTTATGATAAAAGGGTCGCAGAAGTGACAGTAGTTGAAAAAATACTTTGTTCCCTTACTATGAAGTTCGAGCATATCGCCGTTGCCATTGAAGAATCTAAAGACCTCTCTATACTAACAGTTGATGAGTTGACTGGTTCTTTGTAGGCCCATAAGCAGCGGATGAAAAAAAAGAGTGTAGAAAAGCCCACAGAAAAAGCTTTGAAGACTGAAGCTTCTTCTCATACAGATAAACACTCAGGGAATTCCAGGTCCAACAATTCTCAATGTAATGGGCAATCAAAACATAGAGGTCGTGGTAGAGGGCAACAACATCACCAAAATCAAGGTCGCGAGCATTCCAATAGCGATCAGGGCATTGGTGGTAGTCGTAGTCGAGGTAATGATAAATCTAAAATTCAATGTTATGCTTGTAGAAAATTTGGGCACTAAGCAGCTGATTGTTGGCATCGCCAACCAAAAAATTCAAGTGAGAAAGCCTTGTTCGTTCAGACACAAGATGCTCCTGCTACTCAAACCCTGTTGATGACAGCATCAGCTCACGATAGTGACATCATAAAAAATCTTTGGTATCTTGATACTGGGTGCACTAATCACATGTGTGGTACACGTGATCTATTTGTTGATTTAGATGAATCTGTCCACACAGAGGTCAAGTTCGCTGATGATAGCAAGATTCCTGTTATGGGAAAAGGCCACATCTTAATCAAGCGAAAAAATGGTGATCATCAGTACATCTCTGATGTATTCTATGTTCCAAATATGAAGAGCAATCTACTCAGCATTGGACAACTGCTTGAGAAAGGCTACCATGTGCAGATGAAGGATAATTACTTAACCATGCTCAACAGCAAAGGTACTATCATTCTTAAATCTCTCTTGAAGAGTCACTTATTTAAAATAGAGATTCAGAATGATACTTACCCAGTAATGGAGGAAACAAATATTTCCTCACCTTTATCGATGACTACAACAAGAAAATTTGGGTCTACTTCTTGGCTTATAAATCTGACACTTTTGCTTGCTTTTAGAAATTTAGATTTCTTGTTGAAAAGCAGAGTGATCGTCATATTAAGGTCTTACGCACTGATGGTGGTGGTGAGTACACTTTTACAACCTTTAATGATTATTGCACAACTTATGGGATAAAGCACGAGATCACAACTCCCTATACACCACAACACAATGGCGTCGCTGAGTGCAAGAACTGGACGATCATGGATATGACCCACAATATGTTAAAAGCTAAAGGTATTTCACACACTTTTTGGGCTAAAGCTGTTGCCTGTTCTGTTTATTTGCTTAACAGATCCCCCACAAAAACCTTTTCTCACATCACTCCTGAAGAAGCTTGGAGCGGTTATAAACCGAATGTAGCCCACCTGCGAGTTTTCGGATCTATTGCCTATGTGCATGTTCCTGATCAGAATAGAAGAAAGTTAGATGACAAAGACATGAAGACTATCTTCATTGGGTTCAAAAGTGGCAAGTTCTGTAACTACAAGCTTTATAATCCTATCACTAATGCAGTCTTAGTGAGTAGAGATGTTCTATTTGATGAGTAGGATTCTTGGCATTGGGATGATATACACCATGCTGTTAAACCCCCTCAGCCTATTTCTTTTGACGATGAAGCCTCTACCTCTACTAGTGTTCCTTTGAGCACTAATAATAATGGAGTTGCTTCTAGTAGCAGATTTCAGCGTGCTATCCAGCCACCTCAGATTGCAAGACTTTGAAGTCTATTCTGATAATGCTATTAATGATGATAGGAGCTTGGTTCATTATGCCATGTTTGCTGATTCTGATCCAATCACTGTTACTGAAGCTATGAAAGAAGAAAATTGGTTGCTGCCATGGACTCAAAGATTCAGTTCATTGAGAAGAATGACACTTGGGAGCTTGTTACCATTCCCCAAGGTCATAAAGCTATTGATGTTAAGTGGGTCTTTAAGACCAAACAAAAGCCAAATGGTGACACTGATCGTTATAAAGCACGACTTATCGCAAAAGCTATGAACAAAAGCCTCACTTTGATTATCAAGAGGTATTTGCCCCTGTTGCTCGCATTGAGACTGTGAGATTATTGATTGCTATAGCTACTCAAAAGCATTGGAAGATTCATCAGATAGATGTAAAGTTAGCATTCTTGAATGGTTACTCAGATGAAAAAGTTTATGTGAAGCAACCACCAGGATATGTGAAACAAGGTCTTGAAGATAAAGTCTACAAGCTGAAGAAAACTCTTTTTGGCTTAAAGCAAGCTCCTCGGGCATGGAACAAAAGAATTGATCAGTTCTTTTATGTTTTTGGTCTCCAAATGTGTGGTTTAGAACATGCCTTATATGTGAAGATTGATGCATCTACTGGTACCATGCTTATTGTTTGCCTATATGTTGATGATTTGATTTTACAGGCAATGATGTCACAGTCATTCGAGAATTCAAAAAGGCCATGATGGAAGAATTTGAGATGACTGATATTGGTCTCATGTCATACTTTTTTTGGCATTGAGGTTTACCAGCGTGATGATGGCATTTTCATCAGTCAACATCGATATGCCCTGGACATTCTGAAGAAGTTTAATATGTCTGATTGCAACCCTTCTTCCACTCCTGTTGAAGTTGGTACCAAGTTATCAAAGAAATCTAATGACGCTCCAGTTGATCCAACATACGTCAAACAAATTGTTGGGAGTTTGAGTTATTTGACTTGCACACGGCCAGATGTCTTATATGGAGTTGGATTGATTAGTCGATTCATGGAATCGCTCAATCAATCTCATCTTGTTGCAGCTAAATGTATCCTCCGTTATATTAAGGGTACGTTTGATCATGGTTTGTTCTACTCTAACACTGGTGATTCCACTCTTTTTGGATATTCTGATAGTGACTGGGGTGGTGATCATGATGATAGAAAGAGTACTTCTGACTATGGTTCTACTGCATTCTACTGCATTATGGTTCTACTGCATTCTCGTGGTTTTCCAAGAAGCAGTCTATTGTTGCATTGTCTACATGTGAAGCTGAATATGTTGTTGCTGCTTCGAGTGCTTGTCAGGCTATTTGGTTGCGAAATCTTCTACACCAGATTCATATGTCTATTGCTGGACCTACACCCATTTATGTTGATAATGTGTCAGCTATTGATTTGGCAAAGAATCCAGTGACTCATGGCCGAAGTAAACACATTGATATGCGGTATCACTTCCTCCGTGATCAGGTTCAACAGAAAGAAATTGAATTAGTTTCCTACAAATGTGAAGATCAAGTTGCAAATTTGTTCACTAAGCCTCTGAAGATCGATACATTTTTGAAGTTGAAGTTTGCATTGGGAGTGTGCAAAATCTGAATTATGGGGGGAATTTCATGTAATTCAGATAATCTAGCTTATGGGGGATGATAGAATTCTAGTGGTACTAGAATTGTATTGTAATCTAGATTATCTGATCTAGATCTAGAATTTTAGATTGGTCAATCTAATGATTTAGGATAAGGTCCAATTAGATTTTGATTTTGGATAAGATCTAATTAAATATTGAATAAAGACAAATTAGATAATCTGAGTTAATCTCTAATTGAGATTACCAGATAGTTTAGAAGTCTACAGAAGTGTCTAACTAAGTCTATAAATAGACCCCATGGGTTCAATATGTAATCAATCAAGTTTAATAGAAAGCAATAAAGTTTGAGCAGAGGTATTTATTATTCCAACAATAAATGCAGATTCAAGAACCAAGACTTGCACAAGAAATTACTCAAGCAAAGAATGATCAAATCAGAATGATGATAACGGAGACGTCACAACACAAGAAAGCTTTTATGTAGCTTGATCAAGATGATCTTTTTATGGAGATTAGAGATATTTTACCACTAAGATCCTCGCTACTCTGTCAGATGGCCTCAGGAGTTGGAACAGGGAGGTTTTTGGAAATGTTCATCATTGAAAAAATCAGCTAAAGTCACGAGTCGAAGGTATTCTGAAATTCCTCTACAACAGGCCGAGCAGATTTCTTGGAGCCCAAGAATGTTCCCTAATCAATGAACTGGATCATACTCTGAAACAAATATATATCTTTTAATTGACAAATTGATCTGCCCATGAGTCCTTTGTAGAAGTTGAGAATAATTTTGTAGTTGTCTTTGGCAGTAATTTTTGTGGATGAAGATGACATTGCGACGTACACTATAAAATCTATAGACGATGCACGCACCCTCTACAAAACTCTGTACCTTAGGTCTCCCGAGAACATACTCTCTCAGAGAGAAGTAGTAGAGATATGAGAGAAACTCAGTGGCAGAGTGCTTCAAAAGTCCACCATCTCCGAAGAAGATTTCTTGAAAACCATGAGAGGTAAACTATATTTATCAGCACATATATAAAACTGCTGCTGGTGCTGCTGCTACCGCTGCCGTGTTTCTATCAGCAACGACTATTTCATCCAAGGATCGTTCCTCACGTTGTTCTCATGGATCTCGAGCTGGGTACTTTCCGGTGGGATCTCGGCGGTCGAGCAACAACAGAGGACATGTAGCGGCGACACAAAGGATGACGACGGTGATCGGCGAAGTAGAAGAAGTGAAGCAGGAAGTAGGAGAAGGAGAAGAAGCAGCAGGACGTTTCTTAGGCGATCGATCGATCGATCGATCTCTCTGTTTCGTTTTTCCATCTCAATTTCTTTAATTAATATTAATTCCTGTAAAATATTTCTCGGAAATAAACTTACTTTCGATTTCCTTTACATTTGTTGAATTTTGGGAACAAGACATATACAAAGCCACGCATTTGAAGATTGTAAATTTCCTGTATACCGCTCTATAACAAAGTGGAGCAGTGAAGAAAGCGCAGAAAATTTGACGCCGCGGTATACCAAAGTGCAGAAAGTGCAGAATATTCATTAAATCTAACAATATACCAATAGAAAGGAGCAACGCACAGGAAGTATACCAATGCATTTAAAATATAGCAAATGTATTAAAAATATATGAATGTTATATTAATATCATACTAACTTTTGATATATTAATAGTTGTTAATTAATAGTTTTTATAGTATTATATATATTAATATTATACGAACTACATATCAATGTTATACATTTGTTTATAAGTTAAATGTTATATTAATTGTATATCAACTTTTGATATATTAATATTCGTTAATCAATAATTTTTATAGTACTGCATATCAATGTTATATCATCGTTTATAAGCTAAATGTTACACTAGTGTATACGGATTGTACACTAAAGTTATATCATTGCTTATGAGCTAAATATTATATTAATATAATACCGACTGTCTACTAATATTATATTACTAGTTATAAGCTAAATATTATGCTAACAATATACTAATAATTTTTAATCAATGATTTTTTTATATTTGTGATATTATGTTTTTGATATATGTGTAGAAATAAAAATGTGTTTTTCCCAAGAAAAAAAAGTATAGAGAAACTCACAAAAAAAGTTTTGAAGATTGAAACCTCTTCAAATACACAGAAAATTTTAGTGAATTTTAGATCCAACAATTATCAAAATAAAGAGCAATCTAACTATCGACCATGGCCAAGGATGAGACAGAAGCCAAAATCATAACGAAAGTCAAGGTCATGAAAAATCAAATAACAATCAAGGCACTAGTAATGAACACGATGGTCGTGGAAGAGATCATGATAAATCTGAAATTCAATGTTATATTTACAATAAAATTTGATTACTATACAGCTGAATATTGACATCACCGAATAACAAATCCGAGTCAAAAAACATCATTTGTCTAGATAGATGATGATACTATGATGTATGCACTCTTGATGAAAGCATCAATTCAAGATAACAACACCAACAAGAATTTTCGGTATCTTAATACTGAATGTACTAATCATAAATTAAAAATATGAAGTTAAACATAATATAAATATGACATAATTAATGAAATTCGAATTCAAATTTAAACAAATCAAATTTAATTTTATAATAACCCGACCTATTTACAATAATATTTCCATGCGTAAATACTATTACTATGCAAGGAGCCCATCAAGAAAAACAGCAAAAAGTTGAATAAAGAAAACAAGAATGGCACAAGTGCCACAGTCTAACAAGAAGAACAAAGGATTCTAAAGGATCAATTCATAGTACAAGATTCTAAAGGAACAAGTCATAGAACATTTCCAGAATCGTTTCAAAGATTAACTTAAACTGTAAGGAAGTAAAATGATATTGGATAATAAGATTTGATAGAATTCTAGTAGTACTAGAATTGTAATAAAGATTATCTGGTGTTAGAGTTTCAGTGTGTGTTAAATTGATGTTATTAGGAGTTTAGATAATGTCTAACTAGGCAATCTAAGTTAATCTCTAATTAAGATTACTAGTTAGTGTAGAAGTCTTTGGAGTTTAGAAGAAGTGTCTAAAAAGTCTATAAATAGACCCTATGAGATTCAATACATATTAAGTTCAGTAAAGAAAGAAATAAAGTTGAGAGCAAGATTTTTATTCCAACAACATATACCATACATTTTTATATTGCTATACACGTACCTCCAGGGAAGATGTGGTGGGTCTAAATGATATTTACAAATAGCGAAAGTGAAATAAAAGAAGATTAAATGAGTTATTTCTTCAAATTCTGTTCCAGAGTAGGGCCCTTGCAGATGGGGCAAACGTTCTTCATTAACAACCATTTTTTGATGCAG
>JAJIYU010014770.1:0-13034 GCA_030144865.1 Tinospora cordifolia
TTCCTTATCCCTTCTTTGTCGTTTGACTGCAACTAGTTAAATATTTATGAAAGTTGATCCTTTTCTGTCTTCCTTTACATGAGTTGTTTGTCTTTAGAGTTCAAATCTTTAGTTATATAATCTTAGAAATTGGTATATTATCTAACAAGCAATTATCTAACAAGCAATTGGGTTCCGATTGCAACTAGTAGCACAACATATCATGTTAGCTCAATCTGGAATGAAAGTATATATACTAAACTTGGTCTATTGCGGATTATCTTTCTTTCCTGCTCCTAAATTGAAGGTGAATTGGAACAAAAACAAGCCAACTAATTTCATAGGAGTAGACAGACAATTTCATTGATTTTCATCATTTATATGTGTCAAAACATTGAATTATACATTGGAAACCTCTTTTTGTACCAATCACTCAATTCTTAATTGGGTGGAGCGTACAGATTGGTTTAGGGAAAGGGAGTTTCATTTTGGAACTACTCAATTAGGGGGACTATACAAGGCGATGCTACCCATTTTCCCTTATTTTGGTCCATCTTTTGTTTGCATCTACTCCATTTATCCAATTTGGATAGTAGATATGAATGCAATAGAGAACATGTATCAGGTCCCACATGAGTTTCTACGTATTTCTCATGTTCTGTTATGTTTAGTTTCTTTTCTTTTTTCTTTTCAATTTTTTTTCTGCCCTTATCTTTTACTTTCAGTGAGTGATAATGATGAATTAAGTGGCTTCCATGGTATTCTAGATTTTTTTTTCTTTTCACAGGAATAATGGATCTTCCAGTGCCATTGGATAAGTTATTTTTGGGATCAGAATGTGGAGATTCCTCATCTGAGAATGACAATAAGTAAGGTTCATTCTTTCTGTGCCACCTCTATAGTAATCTACAGTACTTAGCAAGGGTACTGCATGGAAAACACACAAAAGAAATAATTTAGGAATGATTTTGTATGGGTCAAGAACAGATGTGTTGTTGTTGTTGTTGTTTTATTTACTTATTTTAAATAACTGCTATTCTTTTGAGGATTTAAAGGATTTGTCGTAGGCACCAATGGTTTGTACCCAGCTTACCCTACAGAACATTCAAAGTCCTTTATCTTTCTGAGATTCACTGATCTAGTAATTGAGGGACAAAAGTAATGCTTAATCTACACAAAAGAATACAAACTATAAAATTGGGAAAAGGTGAGATCATAATGAGAATTGGCAAGCTTTGTTTTATATTTGCACAAAAGAACACACGGAAGCTTGTATTCGCTAGTATTTATGCTGAAATTCATTAGGACTTTTTAAAAAATTATAAGAAACCAGTTCTTGTTATTTCTTTGGATTGATTTTATTCTCGCCTTTTTATTGGTTAACTAGGAACAAGACTTTAGTTGTTCTGGTATCAAACGGAAGTTTTAATCCTCCTACTTATATGCACCTACGCATGTTTGGTAAGTTAAAGACTTATCTTGTTTCTTCTTCCCCCTTTTGTAGTCTACTGATGGGGAAATACTCCTTTTTAAATGTGCTCTCCTTAATAAGATTTTTTGGTGTTCATTGAGATTATTTGGTTGAGATATACCTCTTAATCAAATATCATCCAGTGTTGATGTTTATATATTTATCTTAATTTTATGAATACCCATTTCATTAATAGAATTGGCTAGAGATGCACTGGAGTCTGATGGTTATAGAGTTGTTGGTGGTTACATGTCACCTGTGAATGACGCTTATGGGAAGAAGGTATGTTTCATTGTCTCTTATGGTAGCCCTCTTGCTATAAACGTTTAAATGGAAAATAAATTTGTAAGCATGATGCATAGGAATCGCTTAGATTTTATCTTCTTTCTATGACTTCATATTCAATTTTACAGGTTACTTCTATGTGTGAGTCTTCCTCAATAGTTAAAAACTGTCATCTATGGTTGTAGACATTTTGTTCATGTTTTACTCACTCAACATCCATAATTTTCCCTTACCTACTACAAATGACATGTTTTGCAGATTGGAAATGCATTGATGGATTATGATACGGATCAAAATGGGATGATTGATTATGCTTGGGGCCATGCTGTGAATTCCCACTGTTCTGGTCTACTATATGATACTTTGGTTCTCATTTTGTACACAAGTATCCTTAACCCTTCATGACATATTTGGCATCTGCCTCACATGAGAGCTCGTCATTCACCATATGGGATGTTGCCCAAGGTATATTTGACATTTGTTTTCCTTATTTAAAATATTTTTGCACCAAATTTATGGCGTTTCACCTATGGTTCCTTTACAGCTGATTTTTTTTATTTGATGGTTGAATGGATGAAGCATTGGGTATACATGGTATTGAATCTCAATTTCTTTCCCTTTTAGAGTTCGAGTGCATATCTGGGAATTTTTTTTTTATTTTGAGAAGATACTTAATTGTATATTATTAATAGTTTAAAGGTACATTGTGCTCTTTACATATCACTAACAGTTCTGCCCGAGAACAAACTAGCTGCTGGCAATTCTTGCCTCCTTTCAGCCCATTCAGTACATCCCTCCTGTAATGTAGAACAAGTCCTCCCTATGACCTGACAGCACACAACCAGTCCAGTTAGTGAACCAGTTCCCCATGATATACCCTTTTGGCTATGGAGAACTAATCACCCTTCTACTTGCCATAAGTCTTATGTCCTTGCATAATTCCTTTTTACCTTTAGCTCAATCTTGAAAGATCCCTTCATCCTGCTCCAGTCAAAAGAGGCCCATGATAGCATATAATGCCACAAATACATTATGCATACTTGTCTTGAAAAGCTGTTAGAAGCACCTTAGTTGTTGCTTTTCTATCAATTGTGAGATGCTAAATCTTCATCCATATGTGAATCATTTTCAATGGTGAAGTTGGTGAGCTTAATTATATGAGATGCTTCACTTACCATTTCTTTTGGCCACCAATTGCTAAGAATGTTAGACAATGTTATTTTTCCTTTTTTTAGTGTTTTTTTTTTCTTCCTTACTAGCCACTGTTACACTGGGCAACATTAACCAAAGCAACAATTGTATTGATGTTCTACTGAATATATGAGGTGTTTTGCATTTGCATGTACATGGCCTTGCTTGTTGTAATTGCTCATTTTCAAATTCTGGTATATGGGGAATCAACTAAAGTGTATACAAAAATTAGAATTTGTATTTCAATTATTAAGCCATGAAATTATAAAGAATTTATTTGCTTGATTGTTTTTATGATTGCAGTAACCATTATATGATATTATATGATTGCAATAACCATTATATGATTGATATAGCTCAGGCATATGGGTTTGTAATTATGGTTTATCTTTGCTGATTTGCAGCTTCTTAGGATTGAAGAAGAGCTTGGACCTGTAGCAGTTTATGCAAGAGCAAAGTTTCGAATACCAATGGAACCTTACTAAACAATTTCCACGCTCGGCTACCATGGCAGGAAACAAGTATTCTTAGTTAAGTTAAACAGTGACTAGATGGTCCTTGTGCTTATCCTTGATCTGAAGAGGAGAAGGGAGGGTCATTTAGTCTTCTTTTTCCCCTTATCAGATAGTCTATGTTGTTGAACACTTGGAGATAGAAACCATGAATATTCAAGGATATCAATTGAAATCATTCAATGTTTTTTGTTTAATTCAGCCAACAACAGAGATCCATACCCAGCTTAGGCAGAAACACAAAAACTTTAAATATGGTCCAAACTATACAAATTCAATATGGATTAAAATATCATCTAAACTTGATGGTGATCAATAAGAAATTCTTTGATGAAACCATAAGTGCTTGCTCTACTCGCACATAAATTATATGATCAACCAGCAAGCTCAAGTAGAAAAAATTTTAAAACCTTCCTTTATTCACAGTACAGGCTGAAACTCTGGTATTCATGACTGAAAAGATTTAACTAAAACCATTAATATTTGAACAACTTACACGTGATTGAAAGAATTGTTTGACCTACCAGATTCTGGGCTCAAGCTAGAAATTCTTGAATTCCTACTATTATTCAACAAATACCAGCGTTAAGGCATCCCATAAAAGGTGTTCAAAAGTTGGAGCTTGACCTCCCTGTTAATCTACTAGCATGGAAATTTTACCCCCTTTCTAACATGGGTTTATCTAATTGAGTATGAAGCAGGAAAAAGAAAAAAGGAAAAAGCCAATGCATCTAGCAATCTTGATAATTTTTTCTTAAAAAAAAAACAGAAAAAAGAAACCCAAAATCATCCATGTTCAAGCTAAAGAAAGAAAAAATTATTAAATTGTTCAATTGTTCAACTAAAATGAAATTTGAAGATCTAAACACCCAGAATGAAACTTTCAGACAGATATAAGGCATTAACAGAAACTGGAGGAGGTTAGGCTAATAACTTGCTCTGTAAACTCTTAAGAGTGATTTTAAAATCGATACATTAACAAGAGCCATACAAAACTAACAGAGAAAATTAAAAATAAAAAACAACAACAAACACCACTTCTGCTGAAATTAAATCGGAGGAAGTGTGTAGTCTCAAGACTTGTTTGTTGTACTGTGCAACACTGAAAGCGTCTTTACAACAGACGCTTTCATGCTTCACTGAAAGCGTCTGTTGTAAAGACGCTTTCAGTGGTGTTCACGTGGATTATATCTGAATATCAAAACTTCTCTTTTTTCAACCTGTACAGGCCACCTAGACAGTACTGTAGCAAATTGGGTAGTTTCGGTATAACTTTAACATGTTAGGTATTTTTAAATTAATTTTAATTTTTTCAAATAATCAAGAAAAAACCCCAAGTCATAAATCAAAGAGATATTAGGCTCATTCTGGACCCACTAAAATGAAACCCTGAAAATATCAAAGCTACATCTTTAACAACTGCAACTACACCAACTCTATGTTAGCAATTTCAATCCTTAATGAAGTATAATCATAGCATCAACACGCTCAATCTTTCCGTTGATAAAAAACATTCTAAAGAGTATTCAAAAAACATTCCTACAAAAAATAATTCATTAAGCCCCAATTTGGGCAGCTGGAGACAAACCAGAAACCTTCTACACAGATTTTTACGAATTGCTCTTTTCTGCCACATACAGCTAAAAACCAAGGAGCTAACATCATCAACGGCCTTACGGAGTTCTTTCCAACAACCATCCAATTCTGCCTCTTGTCAATGCAAAACCCAAAGAAAGACTTTGAATTTGTGAAGAAATGAATGTGGATCTGATAAGGTAAGCAAAATGGAGACAGACGGATGAGATGATTAAAAACAAAAAAAAAACCTTGCGCATTCATTCAATGAGTTTTTATTAGAAGTAAGACGCATAGATTACCATTAATTGAGAACAAATAATTAAATCACTGAGGAAAGTAGGGCCAAATCCCACTAATTGCATAATCAAGGAAACAATACAAGAAAGAAATAAAATCTCCATAGTGGGAAGATCCAGTAGCAGGCCCCGATATTTAACAACTGCAGCAGCATTCTTGTTTAACTTTTGAGCAATTTTCTGTTTATCAAAAACAAATATAACCAACATTTACATAATAAAAGATAAACAAAAACATATCATTAGATTTTACTTGCTTGAAACAAAAGCTAAAGACTTAAAAACTATGTTACCTAGACTCAAGCATTGGCATCTAATTAGCATACAAGGGTAACCAAGATGTCTTACTTGTTCATTTTCAAACTTTTGGGATATTGGGACTCAACTGTACTATATGTCAATCATTTCTTTTCTTTTTTTTTTTCCTCTCCTTTCACTCATTTTTTGTTCATGTTATTCTTTTACTCAGCGAATTTCACCTATTAATCATTATTTTCTTCCATGCTTTTCTTTTTTCCAAGGGAGAATCTACATTATAATATTTTAAAATCCAAAGTGTACGACACATCTGATACTCATGTCACATCATAAAGTTTCGGACACCAGCATGTCGAGCTAAAGTAAAGAGTTTAAGTAATGTAGCTTAAAAAGCATTTTTTTGTGATCGAAGTCATTAGAGGAATCCTAGTTACCTGACATGGGGGTATAAAATAAGCAACAGGAATCCTAGTTACCTGACATGGGCGTATAAAATAAGCAACACCAAAGCAATTAAAGGTTCCCTGTTGACATTGAATTGCTCTCATTCTTCAGTGTGTATATATATTTGAGGGTGCTCTTCTCTGCAACGTTAAAAAGAAAAAAGTAGCTGTTACTCCTTAAATGGTACAAAACATAGCATTAAGCAATTCAGTTCCTTGTTTAGGTTGTTTGTTAAAGGCACACAAAATAAATAACAGGAAACAACCCAGTAGAAAGCAATCTAGAGAAATCAATAAAACATAACAAGAAAAACTAATATTTATATCCAAGCCCTTAGATCAATTATAATGAGAAAGAGCTCATTGTGCTAACTTAAAACCACCAATTTCCTTTTATTAAAAATTCCATCAAGATGTAAAATCAAGTAAAAAGTCCCCCATGTAATTAATTAGCTCATGGACATGTCTTTTGCAAAAGAAGTGCAAAACCAAGTAGTAGTAGCATTATAATAAGAAAACTTGAGTTTGTAAAAAGCCTTTCCTATAGAACATTGAATAATACCCTTCAAACATTTGTTACAATTTATATTATCTAAAATTAGTTTTAATGTGAAAATGGGTGAAATAGTAATTTTATTTTGGCTTGAATAATACCCTTCAACAAATCTAAAATTTTTGCATAATATCCTATCTTTTGGCTTTTTCATTTTAAGTTTCCTCCTATACCTTTCTCTAACTTCCAATATTTTACACCATCATTCTTCTAATATTAATATCAAGAGATATTTTACCTTTTACAGTTTATTCTTACAAAATATATATATATATATATATTTTAGTTTTTTAAGTATAAGATATTTATACCAACAAATGATATAAAAATATTTGATATAAATATTTTACCTATAGAGATCTCCTTAGTAGACTTGAAATGTATGGTTGGGAAATGCCCTGGATTGCTGTAAATGGATCCTTAAACCATAGAAAAATCTCTCTTGCAAATCAATGTTTATATTTCTTTTTTTTTCGGAGGTTTATGTTTCTTTTCAAAAGCCAAAACTTTCCTACTCTTTCCCTAGCCTATCATGCAAGGAATTTTCTTCTTCCCTCAAATGTGGAAGTTTTCTGGTTGGTTGCTTGCTCATATCAAAATGATTATATTTTACCACAATGTTGCCCTTTCTGCATTCAAGATTTTGAGGCAAAAGATCATATTTTCATCTCATGTTTTTGTATTACCTCCTTATGACAAAAATGGATCCTTTAACACTTGAGAAATCTCTCTTGCAAATCAATTTTTATATTTCTTTTCAATTGCCAAAACTTTCCAACTCTATCCCTAGCCTATCCTATAAATGTGAAGGTTTTTTGGGTGGTTTCTTGCTCATAGGAATTGAATATTCTGGACATTCTGTGAAAACACCCTCAAAATTATTATGTTTTATAACAATGTTGTCCTTTTTTGCATTCAGTATTTTTTTTTTTTTTGGAAACAAAAACTATTATATTAATAAAATAAAATTACAAGACAAGGTTGTCTAACGAGATATCAAGGCAACACATACAAGTTACAAAATATGCAAGATATCTTCCCCTTTACATAACCATTCCCCAAAATGATACCCTTTCCCCAGCTTGGCACTCGAAACCCAAGTTGCAAACAAGATATTAGATCTTTCCCATAAAGTACTTTCCGATCTAACTTTATCCAAAAAAGGTCTTGTGTTCCTTTCTTCCCAAATGGTGTACCAAACTATAAAAATCATGAGCTTCCAATGTTGTTGCATCCTTCTTGTTATCACAGCTGCCAGAATACTAAACAGATTATGTTCTATGGGGGGGGTCAAAAGCTGTATATCTGTGCGCCCATCTGCTCCATAACTGTTGAACCATTCTGCAGTTCCTGAAAATGTGAGGAGTTGTTTCCACTTATCCCTACATAGCAAGCAAATTGATGGGTTAAAAACATAATTGGGAAGACGTTTTTGGAGGTTTTCTGCTATGTTTAACTTGTAAGCTAATTAGACAAACTAAAAACTGCGCTTTCATAGGCGCTTTTGTCTTTCATATGAATTCCACCGTGACTATCGATTAATTTGAGTTACTGTAATTAAGATTTGTCATGAAAGATCGGACTGAGAACACTTTACTTCCTTCTCCCTTCCACACTGGCCTATCCTCTTCATTATTATTCTCTGGCTGAAAACTGTGCAACATATTCAGCATCTCACTGATTTATGCTATCTACCCATCCCCAATGTTTCTGCTGATGTGAAGATTCTATCCCCAAATAACTCGATTATCAACTATACTGCATTATCTGAATTTAGAGATCAGTGCCTCCTTTTTATTTGATAGTTTGTAAACGATAGAGAATTTCTTTTGAAGTTCTTCTATTTCACACAAGGATCACCCCAAAAATCAACTTTATCCCCTTTACCCACTCTCCAGAGTATGTTTTCTTCGAATTTTCCATATATACTGAAGATATCCTTCCAAGGGGATCTATGGCTGCTTCTCCCATTCATCCTAGCCTCTTTTCCATGCGCCTTAGATCCATGAATACTCTTAACCATTTTAGCCCACATAGCATTAGGCCTCTCATGCCTCTCCACAACCATTTACCCCTCAAAGCAATGTTCCATTTAATCACTCCACCCCCCCTACGCCTAGACCTCCTTGTTGGATCTCTTTGCAAACATGTTCCCATCTTACTAAGTGTTGACCTTTACCCTAGTCTTCATTTTTCCATGGGAAGTGCCTCATATGCTTCTCAATGAGCACTGCCACTTTTTTTGGCATCTTAAAAACCAATATAAAATATGTGGGTAGAGCTTCTAGGACAGTCTTGAGTAATAGTAGGCGACCTCCTCTTGATAGCTAACTTCTTTTCCAAACTGCTGCCCTCCTTTTTATGGTCTAAATCATGTGTTCTCAGAATCCCGATCTATTAGGATTTTCCCCTAATGGCAGCCCCAAATATTACATAGGCCATTTTCCTCTTGATACATTCAACTCTTGAGCCATTCCACCTCTTCCTATTTTATATTTATACCCATCAGTTGGCTTTTGTTACCATTGATTTTCATTCCAGTCAAGAAACTAAAGGCCTGTAAAACTTCCTTAACTAACTTAACCTCCTCCTTCCTGTTTTTCGTGAAGATAAGGCAATCATCCGCAAATAACAGGCGTGTTATCTACATTTTTTCTTTCCCCACTGTCATTCCTTCCAACTTTCCTATTCCCATCGTCTATTGCAATATTCTGGCTAAAGTATCTGTCGTGATTGTATATAGGAAAGGAGAGAGAGGGTCTCCTTGTCATAGCCCTCTATATCCATTGAATTTTCCTCTAGGCTTTCCATTCATAAACACCGAGTAATTGACTGTCTTTAAGCATGCTTGGATCCATTTCCTCCACTGTCTTCGCATTCAGGATTTTGGGGCAAGAGATCCTTCATCTCATGTCTTTCTATTACCTCCTCATGAAAACAATGGAAGTTATGTAAAGGGAAGCTTTCCATTCCCTTATCATGTTAAGGTAGCCTCTCTCTCAATAACATACCCTATATTGCCCTTGTATGAGAAGGAAATAGGAAAGATACCAACCTTTGTGAAATTATGGTCATCTTGGCTGGAATCTAATAAGAGAATCTTTGACCACTCTCAGAGAAATTTTTCTCTCCATTGCCGAGAGGTCCAATTTACAACATGCACATGGGTGGTAGCATCTAAACTTGGCGCCGCTCTGTCTGTCTTTGTTTGAATCTTATATTGGGATCATTGTATGTTCATGGGTACATTGCATCTTGAACAATGCTGTCACGTGGGGAATATGCTATATATATTGCAAAGTTATAATGATTAGGTTCATATGAAAGCATTAGAATCTGTGTCACTTAAATCAACAGTACCTCTGGTACTCAACTATGTAATTGCTTCTTTTCAGAAGCTAACAACATTATTTTGTTTCTTAGGGGAAAAAAAAACATTTACAAGGCAGCAACTTATTTCTAGTCATTGGCTGTTATCGTAATTAAAAGAAATAAAGTTTGGAAAACGAATACTAACATTTCTTTTGCTTCTTGGTATGTGTGACCCGATGCTACAGCCAAATGTTGTCCTCCATGGTTGTAACTTATGGATGCCACACTGGTTCGGTACCTTGGGAGCTATAGACAAGAAAAAAAATGGTTAAAAAAAAGTGGCATGTACAGACATCAGGATAGAAAGAAGTCGTGCACCAAAATCTTGTGAATTTTTGTTATACATGAGCCATGAGCTCATTGGGCGGTGAACTCCACCTAAGGGATATTCTGGACCAAATCAGCAAATGGTAAAGTAGGCAACCGTTCTTTATGTTCTTTTGGATGGTAACTAATAATTGAGATAATAATCCTAGAGAAGAACTCTAAAGATCAAGTACAAGTCAAAGGGATTCAGCTGTAGCAGGAGACAGTGAAGGAAAAACATTGAAGTGAAAATAAATTTCAGGAAGATATAATGAAAGAATCTGTTTAAAAAAATCCAAAAGTAGAAGTTGACAAGCAAGAAAACTTTCCAAGTAAGGATTTCACTGAAAGTTGCTGCCAAGTAAAGTAAAATAGTGTTCTTCACTAAACTAGTAGCCCGGCAGGTCAAGCCTTTTAAGTTTCTATATCCTCAACATTGTTTTCAAAATTGCACGAGGCATAAGCCTAGAGGCACGCCTCAAGGTGAGGCAAAAGAGAAAAGCCTCAAGGCTAAGCATAGTGAAGTAGACAAGTGGCAGAAATTTCGCAAACAAAAGTTTCTCTTAGGAGAGGAACAAAGGATTTAAAAGCACAATTTTTTAATTTGAATACTCTAGAAAATGGTGGAGCTAGTTGTAATCTTTTATAGGTTTCCTTATTAATGAAGTTGTCCAATCAAGAACCTGAGCAAGATAAAATTCAAAAGGATGGTTCTTTCATCAGGTAGGTATTATGTTTTCTATTTTGTCCTAGATGAAATAACTAGTAGGCATAACAATTTCTTAGATTTTCTATAAAACATATGGAGTTCCTAAGGGTTATTAGAGTTCCCAAACTTTTAATGCTTGTGTCCCAAGAATAGTAATGATTCTTGATCTTTTGTGTTGTAAGAGTTGAAGTATAGGATTATAATCCTTTTTATGGAGCATAGAACAAAGTTACATAATTGAGTCTTTTTCTTCTTTGGTGCATCTCAAACTCATCCAAGAGTGATTCCTGGACCATTTTGAATGTAAACTACAGTCTTTTTTTATGGTTTTTTTTTTTTTTGAAGCAGGAAATGAATATATTTATAGTAAATAGCAAAATAAGAACATGATAAGGGATGAAGTATCTCAACCATTACCAGAAAAACAGAGACAACTGAAACACCCGACTGGCTATACCTCACAAAACAATTAGGACAGATGGTGGAGCAATTTCTACACCATTCTGCCCAAGAATATTCCCTGGCTAATTTTGAAACTGAGACCCAAGATGCAGAGAGGGACACTATTCTATCCCAAATTCTATCTATGTTATTTTCTTTCCCTTTGAAGAGACATTTGTTTCTTTTGTCCCATAGCACATACGAAGTAGCAAATAGAGCATATCTCTAATAACGTTTAATTGTCAAAGAAACCATTTACCATTCTTTGGGGCTTTAAGATTCTAATTTCCTACTGCCATTTGTTCCATATTTCATTCATCACCCTGCATTTTCTGAAGATGTGTCCTCTTTTGCTTCCCTGCAAACATAGCACCAGGGGGGTTGCAAACACATGTTTGGGAATCTTTTCCGTCTATTCTGAATGGTGCTGATTTTCTTTATTTTAATAAGTCACGCCATCATGTTAGCTTTCACTGGAACTTTTGCTTTCCAAACATAATAAAACTATAATCTTGTATATTCTTTCAACCCAATCACCACCCACCCCCCAACCCCTTCTATTTTTGTCCTACATCAAAAAGCGTTATAACATTTTGTTTGCATATCATTTAAATTTATGTTAAACATTTGATAGAAAAAGGATTTTTTCAACTTGATAAAAAGTTCTATCAAAGTAGATTATACAAAATTGAGAAAGATAAAGGTAACATCTCCCCTTCGAAATACTCAACACCACAAATGGTTTTAAAAATGACAAAGTTTTCTTTTTGCCAAATGAAAGATTTCCAAATGATTAAAAACAATGTTTTCAAGTTTTAAACGATTTTTTAGACTTAATAAACCAGATTAAGGAAGATAAATCGGAAAGGGGGTTGTTACAATTCCCCTCCTCATCTTCTTTATGGCTCACAATCTTTGTGTCACTATCTACTGTTGCAATTTCCTTTGATCCTAGTGGTTCCCCTACTATCACTGTGTTAAAAGCCCTTAACAAGTCACGCTACCTTGCCAACTAATCCTCCTTCGAGATGAAGATGGCCGATAGGCTGTCATGCACCACCTTTGTTATCCTCATAAAACTGCCTCTTTTGTTGGGGTGTGAATCAACCAACAGGACATAATCTCAACCTCTTCTACTCCTTTTAAAAGAATCGTCCCTTAGCGAGTCCATGGCATTTTCAAGTTCCTTCTTTAACCAAACAGCATTGGCATAGTCCAAAAGATATACTATATTTGCCCGTCCTAGTTTCCTACTCAACCAACAATTCTTCTCTGTCATGGTATATCAAGAACCTTTCAAATCTCATGTAAGATGCTTCACTTCCCTTTCCTATGCATTGCCAACAGAGATAGATGTCCTCCATCACCATAGAACATCTTAAGATAGCTTGCTTCTCAAGAACATTCACCGGGCCTAGTGTCCTACTGTTGGACTTTGTCCCTCAAATGTAGTGCTTTGCTTTTATCTCTTCTCCTCCTAACTATAGTCCAACCATCCTCTTTTAATTACCTTTGTGAACAGTCTACCTTTAATGCAATCCTCCCCCCCCCCCCCCCCCCCCCGCCCCCCCCCCCCCCCCCCCACCCCCGCCATAAACCCCAACGGTCCCTTGCCACAAGCTCTCCCCGCAAAAAAAATA
>JAJIYU010014771.1:0-13038 GCA_030144865.1 Tinospora cordifolia
GGCCCGGCCTGCCGTTTGGTTTAGTCCACTGCTAAGAAATATGGTCGATGCGTCCAATGCTTAATGATACGGGGGTTGGGGTGTTACACACCAGCCTGGCCCGCCGTTTGGTTTAGTCCACCGTCAAAAAAATGGTGGATTCCTCCAATGCTTAATGATATGGGGGTTGGGGTGTTACACATCAAGAGGTTCGAGTTCAAAAGGAAGCCATCACCAAGATTCGTCGAACCTTTTGAAATACTTAGAAGGATTGGATAATGCACTTATGAATTGAACCTACCCAATAAAATCACCTCAGCCCATAACATATTCCACGTATCAATGTTGAGAAAGTATAAGCCAGATCCCTCTCACATCATACACTAAGAGGAAGTGAAAATTCAAGATGATGCTACTTACGAGGAAACAACTATTAGAATCCTTGACCACGAAGTGCAGAGCCTAAGGACTAAGGATATTCCTTTGGTTAAAGTATTGTGCAAACATCACAGGGTAGAAGAAACTATCTAGGAGCTAGAAAGTAAAATGAAGTCAAAATATCATCATCTATTCACTAGGAATCCTTAATGATGTACAAATTTTGATAATGAAATTTTTCTAAGGAGGGTAAGTTGTAACACCCTAAAAAATACTATATTTAATGAAATGAGAAATTCAATGTCAATTTGATAAAATTTGGGGTAAGAAATGAAATTAGGTCCATTTTAAGAACAAAAATTTAACAGGTCCAAAATCCTTATTTAGTGACCCTTAGGACCTCAAAATAACTTGAAATTTCATGAGATGACATGAACTAATCAACTAGACAACATACCCAAAAATTAGCCCAATTGGGCAAGAATTGGGTTTGCATTTGCGTAATCCCCTTCAATAAAGTCTAAATTAAGAAAGTATATGAAATGAAGATCATCCTAGTAAAAAATGGTCTAGAAATATAAATAAGTCTATTATGAACACAAAAAATATAGATTAAAGTCCTAAATTCTTATTATATAAGGAGATATGAATTTTTATTAAATTCATGTGGACCCATAAATGCATGACCACCCACAAATGATCAAGTGCACCTATAACCCACACACCCCAAAAATGGCCACATGTGTGAGTATGAGTGTGCACAAATGTGAAGGAACCTAATTTGACATTTCTAAAAATCTAATCCATGCTCACAAGGGAACCCTAGCATGCTCACAAGGGAACCCTAGCTGTCACACACAAGAAGAAACCAAAGAAACAAGAACAAGAAAGTTTCCTAAACTCAAAAACACACCATCTTGGCACCAAGTGTGAGGATTACCATCATATCCTTGAACTTCAAACCCTAGCCATCACACATGAAGGGAAACCCTAATCAAAGTTTCCAAAACTTTAGCCCCATTGTGTCTTAAAAAATCTATATAAATTGTAATACCCTAAAATCTTTGTACTTAATAAAATAAAATTCAAGATCAATTCAGTGAAATTAGATGCAAAATGAAACTAGACTCATTTTGGGACTAAATTTGGCAAGTTTTCAAAAAGTCTTATTTGGTGACCCATAAGGACCGAAAAAAACCTAAAATAAAGTAAGGTGACATGAATCAACTAATTGGACAACATATCCAAAAATTAGAACAATTGGTCAAGATTAGGGTTTTCATTTGTCAAATGCCTTTCAGGGGGTCCAAATTTGAAAGAATTAGCATTTAGGGTACTTTGTGAAATCAAAATAACCCAAAACAAAATAGGATGATATGAACTAACAAAATAAACAACCACTCCAAAAATCAGGACGATTGGCCAATATTTGGATTTTTATTTCATAGTGCCTTCAGTGGGTTCTAAAGAAGAAAAGTAAATGAAAACCAATCTGGTCAAACCATATATTGAAATTCTTAATTTTTTTTTCATGGGATTCCAAAACTATACATTATAAATCATAATTTTTTTAAAAAAATAAGGATATATTAATTTTTATTTAATTTTTGTGAACCCACGAAGTCATGACCACCCTAAGCATTTGCAAGTCAAATGGGTGGAACACCATGATCATGTGTACCCTCACCCTACCCAAAGCTCCATAGGATGTTTCTTTTATTTGAATCCTTATAAAATGATCCCATGTCCCATGCAAATAATTCAGCACACCCACATTAGTAGACATTTTATATGGTCTAGAAACCATGAGACATGATTCCATATACACCCCCATTTGATTGTGTACACCCACATCCACTTAAGCCAAAATTGACCCTACCATGTACATGTGTATGCATACATGTGAGCAACCCTATTTAGATAGTTTCTTAGAACCAAGATAAGCATCTTTGACTATTATATGGTATCTCCTCAAATCTGATAATGTACACCCATGCTTAATGTCCACGAAATAAGAGAATGAGAAAGTAATCCTTGTGTGTTTATGTGATGACCAAGAATAGTGTTGTCTAGGAAATATTTATAAACCATAAACCATCCTAATATGGGATGTCCCAATTGAGATTAGAATGGATCAAAGTCTAAAATATTCTCTAAAATTAAATAAGAAATATGTTAGGGAATCAAATAATAACTCATATAAAATTAGCAAGTCTTAGTGGTCCCTTAAGCACACTTGCCCATTCCAAAGCAAATCGTCCCCTCTTGTTTGAAAACTTGCCCAAACTTTGTGAATAGTCCAAACTGCCCAAGACTGACCAGGACGTCCCCCTAGTGCTCTTAAACATCTATATAAACCCCCTCATGTTCTCATTCTTCTCATCCCAAAACAAAGAGTTGGCACTTCCCTCTTTGCTTATTCTAAGCCTTCTTTTTGGCATCTCTTCTCACTTTTCTTGTGTTCACAAGTGAGAAGCCTTAATTCCTATCTTCTCGTGAGTTATTTTGAGTGCTTTTGTTGGGGGTTGAAAGTTCTTAAAGTTTTGGAAATGGTAGATAAGGGGAACCTCTGTCGAATTCAACAAGAAACTTAAATTGAGGTGGAGGGGATTTGTAGAACTTTTATCTTGTTATTTCAAATTCCTAACTTGTTCATGCATGATTTATTCAGTTTTAGCATCATTGATTACATTTAAATTTCAGTTTAGCATGTTTGCATGTTTTTAATATTTCATGAGATCATACTATGCTTAGGTTTGCTTTTAAGTTTTCTAGCATGTTATGTGTGTTTCCATGCTTTTTTAAATGTTTAAATTCTAAGATTTAATATTCTGATTTAGTATCGTGATTATATAAATTTGAATATGAGAAAGTGAAGATAAGAACCATGTATTGTCATAGTGACTCATACCGGTGCTATTGGTGTTCTTAACACATGCTTGAAGTACGTGTGTGGTTCCAAAGTGCAACTAAGACATACTTGGTACATGAAATCTAATGGAAAGTAACAAAAAAAATGTCTTTCCACCCTAAAGAGTTGCATCAAGGGAATAGATCCCCTTTAAGTCATAACGTCAACTTGAAACCAACTTGTTGTGTGAAACAATTAATGTATGAAAGTATGTAAATTTGGATGTGTTAGTGATTTGAAATAGTATGTTAGTTGTTTGATAAATGATCCACTAGGCTATGTGGTTACCCCTCTCTTTTTAACATTTCAGAAAATTGAATATGACGGCAATGAAAATCTAATAGTAGCTATTGTTGGAAAGTTTCCTTTTTTCAATATAAGGGCATGTTGCCCACGTTAGATTTATTTGACTTCCACTAAAATTTTATTTCAATTTTTAAGGCTATGTGCTCTCTTTCAAGTTCTAGTTATTTGAGTTAAAGCATGTAATCTTTTACTTATTTGAGTAAATAAGAGTTTTAAGTATGTAACAATTAAATAAGAGTTAAAGAATTAATAACAATAATTATATACATACCATTTGTTTTAAGGAGTAACTATAGAATATTAATATGAACTTATAATCAAGCTTTATAATAAATTAGGATGATTAGTAGAAAAAAAAAAAGAAATGATGATAATAATATTAACAAAACGAGATGGCATTATTAATGTACAAACTGATAATGAAATCTACATATATAATATTTAAATGAACAAGGTGTTAAATTTTAAACATTAGAATATAGTTGTATAGTAAAGTTTAATGGATTTAAAGAAAGAAATCAATATATGTAAATAAAAAAAATAAAATAAACGGATATATCAGGATATTTAGAAGAACAAAGAATGCTGTGGAAGTCTGTGGAGGTCGGCTGGTTTGCGAGGGAAGCCGTTTGCTGGTGAGCTGATATATATATAACCGAGAAGGGAAATTGGAGTCGTGGGTGCATCAACTGATGGAAAAGAGAAGCTGCTGCCATAGGGGGGGAATAGAAACAGGGAAGACCAGCAACTGTGCCCTGTTTTCGTTACTGCGGCTGTTGCTATGTTGAAGAGGAAGAGTGAGGCAGTGAGACGAAACAGAGGAAGCAGAGCAATCGCTGCTGCTGCTCATGTACTGCTGCGTGCTACTATTTGGAAGTGTTGCAGAGCGTAAAGGAAAGGGAGAACAACTGAAGTTTTGGAGCAGTCGGTGTGTTGGTTAATGAAAAACAGAGGAGGAGCCGAAGACAGGGGGTTATACTGTATTGCTGCTACCATTGCCACGGTCCTCTACGCCGGAACGAAGATGATGAAGAATAGAAGTTGCTGCAACTGAAAATAGAGGAAAGGGTGACGTTCGGAGCAGTGAAGGTGGCAGCGAACAGGAGATGGCTACTGCTGGAAAATGGCAGGAAGAAGAAGAAACTGGGCAGCAAGAAACAGAGGAGCATAGTGACTAGTTTGGTGAAGGTGCTGGTTACAGCTGCTGCTACGCCGGGCTGCAAACGGAAATGAACCGAGAAGAGGGAAGAGAGGAACAGAGCAACGACGCTCTGATTTCTGCTGCGGTTCCAGCTGCCTTGCTACACGAACAGAACGAGGAAAAACGCAAGAAGCTGCTAATC
Source organism: Tinospora cordifolia (assembly GCA_030144865.1). Taxonomy (NCBI): domain Eukaryota; kingdom Viridiplantae; phylum Streptophyta; class Magnoliopsida; order Ranunculales; family Menispermaceae; genus Tinospora; species Tinospora cordifolia. The sequence goes on from JAJIYU010014771.1 coordinate 4,918, forward strand.
GAGGAAGGGAAGGAAAGCAGCGCATGAACTACTATTGCACCATACTGCTGCAACCCGAATGGAAAGAAGAAGAAAGGAGTTCCGGGCCGAAGTCTGCAGTTAGTGTTTTACTGCTACTGTAGGGATGGAAAACGGAGAAGATGGAATTGCAGTGAAACACAGATGAGAACAGGAGGAGAAAGGAAAAGGAAACGAATGAAAGAAGAGGCTGATGGCATGTGGCTGGTGTGATGAACAGAAGGAAGACGCAACTGCTGATGTCGTTACCGCTGCTGTTACTGCTGTCAAATGAAGAAGAAGACAGAGCGGGGATGACAAACAGAAACAGAGAATGAAGGATGCTGCTGCTGCAGTGGGACCGTGAGCCGGTTGTGCAGTCATTGGTGCTGGACGAAGAAGGTGAAGAAGACTTCCTGTGAGAATGCTCTGTGCGTGGGATTGGTTGCTGCAGCCGTGGAAATGGAGAGGTAAGTTAGTGATGAAATTTTGATTAATGGTAATGGAGTAAGTTTAGCACATGACTGAATTATGGTGTAGTTTACTAATATATTATAAAGTGTCAAATTTAGTATAGTGTAAATAAGTGATATAAATGGATTGGAACACAAAAGATTCCCAAAAATGTGTTTAATTTCTCGTGAACATTAATAGTAAGAAAATAATAGAAATATTAATCGAGAAATCATACGCCATAATTATTTTGCAGATAAAAAGCTCTAGGACAGTCGTAGCGACAAAGGAGTAGGAAATCGTAAAAAAAATTCAGGTGGGCATGCTTTTCTCTCTCACATGTATTATGCGGATTTAAAATTCAAGACATTTGTTTGAATAAATTATAGGTTGTTAATGTTTTGAAAAAAGTTGATTTGAATTGTTGGAATTGGATGCTTTGATTGAAATTGTTGAATTGCCGAATGATTTACCGCTATGCATGATTTTTATTAAGATTTACCGCTCATGTGATATTTCATTAATCTATTCCTGATATCATGTTGATTGAATGTTTTGGGCTTGAATGCATGATTGCTTCACTAAATTAAGATTGATGGCTAAATAAGAATTACACACACCGGTACGACAGGCTGCATAGCGCCGTAAATATTCCTGACCCTTAGTGTCGATAGCAAATTTTATTGTCTTGGGAATCATAAGGAATAGGCTGCATAGTGTTCCTTACCTTTGATTGTGATATCTTGGGAATAAAAAGGAATAGGCCACACTGCGTTCCTTTCTTTAAATTTTGCTCGACACTTAATTTGTCTTCGGGATTTGGTAACAGGTTGCATAGCGTTACCTCAGTAATTGGCTGCATAGCATTACTGTTCCTTAGACTGTGATTCACATGTACAGGCCGCAGGGCGTGCATGGGGATAAGTAATAGGCTGCAGAACGTTACTTATCTTTGGATGTTACTGTTATTGATTTCTTGTTTCTGGCCACAATGTATGCACTTATTTCCATCCTGGATCACAAAGGAATATTGGGAGTCTAACAAACTCTTCCGGTTTAGGTTACAACAAACAAATTAATGTTTGAAACGCCTAATGTTTGAAAATGCTTGTAATGTTTTGGATTGGGTCTGTATAATGCATGTGATGTGTAGGAATGATCCACTGGGCTTTCGAGCTCACCCATTATATTTTTCAGGTACACTTGGACGTAGAGTATATTGACTTACTCCAGAAGACCTGCACTTTGAATTGAACGCCTCGTGGGGAGGTCGTCAGGGATAGGTGACTTGGGAACTATGTTTTATGTATTGTACTGGATTATTTTAATGCATTTATACTGGTTTAACTTTAGTCGTTTCACTTTTCAATGGTTTTCCTTGTTTAATGGTTTTGTCATGAATGAGTAGTTTTAAAATATTTTTCGCTGCAGTATTTGATGACTCGTATTAATGAAACCAGTGAATGTCAGAAGAAAATTTTAGTAGCATCTCGATTTTCATCTGGCGACAATCCACACGTGATGTAATCACGTGAACGGAAGTCCGGTCGAAAAATAGGGTGTTACAACTAGACATATCCATTTTGATGAGAAAGGAATGTCCAACCAAGTGAAATTGGAATTTTTCTATTCCTTTTTGACTGCTAAGATCTCCTTGAAAGTGGAGTGATAGTACAACTCAGATGGTTTAAAGATGCCACTTTTATATCCACAGATAGAACGAATGTTATCTAGGGATTCTTCTAGAAGGACTGCACCCCAGTATTCATCACTAGCATCAGTTTGAAGAATTCGACAACCATTACCAGGTATCTGCAATGGTGGTAGCGTCTGGGCTTTGATCTTGAGAGTTTGGACTACTTTAGTCTATTCTTCTGTCCATGGTGGAGGAGACTTTTTCAAGAGCATAGAAAGCTTACTTGTACTTGTATATTGAGAAAGATCTTTGATGAAAAGGCCCATATAGTTGACAAGCCCTAAGAATTGCTGGATGGTCACCTTATCTAGTATAACATCTGGGAAGTCCATGAGCTTGTGAGAGATATGGGGCTGCAAAGTAAGTCGTCCTGCTGAGATTTCCATTCCAAGGAAATCAATAGAGTCCTGAAATAATTGCATCTTTTTTTCTGATAGCATGAGGCCAACAAAAATACAAATTTCCTGGAATTTCTGCACAAGATCAATATGTGATGATATGTCTTTGGAAAAAAGAAGTATATCATCTATATATATATCAATGCCTGGTGCTGTATTTCTGAGAAGATTTTGGTCATGGCTCGTTGGAAGATAGAAGGAGCAGTTTTCAGTCCAAACGGCATGACTGTCCATTGATAATGGTGTCCAGGAATCACAAAAGCAGTCTTTGGCCTATCATCTGGATCGATCCCAAGCTGCCAAAATCCTGATTTGCAATCAAACTTTGAAAATACCTTGGCATCGGCGAGGTCCTGAAATAGGATTTCTGGTTGAGGTAGGGAAACTTATCATCTTTGAGAAAGATGTTAAGGGGCTGGTAATTGATAACCAACCGAAGTTTTCCACGAACCTATTCAGAGCGCTTGTTGGCATAAAAAGCTTCACATGCCCAAGGAGATGTGGTTGGCTCAATCAATCCTTCTTCTTTTAACTGATTAAGTTCTTGGATAGCCATAGTGAGCTGAGAAGGGGGCATGCCTGGATGAGATGCCTTGGTAGGATTTATATCTTCATTAAGCTTAAAGCGAAGCTTAATAAAATAATCCTTGTTCGTCCATAGTGGGTGATTGCATTTGGAGAGGAAAGTTGTGTGGTTTTCTACACAACATTTCTGTACCAATGAAGTCTTCAAGTCTTGAATCTTTGGAGAATATTCTGCAAATTGAGTTCCTTTAGAAATTGTAGAAATCCATGGAACAAAAGCAGAATCTGTCTTGAGTCCTCGTGGAGTCCAAGTGAGATGCTTGATCTTCTGTAAGATGTCATAACCAATGATGAATGGTTTAGACAATCCCGGAGCGCCAAGGATTCGATGTTTGAATGTCAGCAAAGGGTGAAGTTTGATCTTCACAGGCTTGCTGATAAGAGTGACTACCAACGGATTTGATATAGCAGTATTAAATGTTTGATGGTGGGGTTTCCACCACTCAGTAGGCAACAAAGAGGGATTCATGAGTGTTGCTGCAACACCTGTATCAAGTAAAGCAGTTAGTGTGATAGGATGGTAGTATGGAGAGAAATAAACCTATACTTTGGCATGAGGCAGGTTGGAGATGCCATTGACTGATGGGGAGGAAGAATGCAAAACAAAAGCTTCAGTTTTTGAGATAGCCATGAGAGCTTCAGTAGAGAATTCATCTTGGAATTCAAACAAAAATTCAATGTCAGAAGCTTCTGTGTCTGCTAATGCTGTAATCTTTTCAAGAAGGGCTACATGAGTCTTTGTCTTCTTTGGGCAATTTTTTGCGAAATGACCCTTTTTCTTGCAAATAAAATAGTGGGAGTCAACCGTTTTTCTTCGGAAAGGTTTCCATCGTAAAAACTTCCATTTCTTGCGAGATGGTTACTTCTTTCGGTCCTTATGACGAGACTGTCTAGGAACCTTGGAGGAATGTGGGAAGGAAGACTTTTGTTTACAGGAGCAAGGTTCATAAGCATGACACTTAGGAATGGTCTCCTGACAAGCACTACTGAAGGCTTTGCTCAGGTGGTTAGCACGTTGGACAATTTCAAACTGGGCACAAAGCCCCTGGTGACCGTTTTTGATGTATGAAAATAATTGTCCTAGAGTGTTGTCTTGAATGGTCTTCTTATATGTAGCCATGTATTCCTGTGCTCATTTGATAATAAGGTTCTGGAAGGAGAGGAGAAAAACTGTCTTAAGATTAACATCATCAACTCCTTTAATCAGATAGAACCATTTGGACATCTGCTCATAATGTCGCTGCATAGTCCTGAGACGAAAGGAGCAATATTTTGTAGCAAGAAATAGTTTTCTTGATTGTTCAACGTGATGGTCCCATGGTCCCACAAAAGCTTCAAAGATGGACGAGAGAAAATTAGTAACAGACTGTTGTAGTAATGCAGTATGCCTATAAGGCTTTTGAGCATTCCACCAATCTCGGAGACTACCAGAAAGTCGGGTGAGGAGCTTCTCAATGATAATTGGATTAGTTGCTCCATGTTTAATAGATTCGGCATGACACCATGAGAGCATATCATTGAAAAAATATGGCCAGTCCTCGTTCATATCATGTTAGGGGAGAGAATCTAGGTTAAAGGTATTGAAAGCACTGGATTTGGAAGGTTTGTTCTTAGGAGGAGGAAAATCAGATTCCATATCATCTGCTTCATCAGGTGGGTGTTCATGGCATGGTGCTGGGCCATGAGGAGGTTCAGTGGGTTCCGCTATGGGTTGTGAAGTTTCTCCTGGTCCAGAGTCAGTAGCAAGGATATCAAGGGAAGAATCAGATTCGTCCGAAGAAGAGTCAGAAAGAGTAGAGGTAGAAGAAGTAGAACCTGCAGAAGAAGGTTCATCAGGAATTGGATCAGCTAAAGCTACCGTGGGTTGGTCATAACGACGGGCCAAATACTCAAGAAAAGAACTCAAGGGATTTTTTGAAATGTCAGGAAGTGGCTGGGACTTAGAAGAAGCTTGGATCTCAGGTTCAAAAGAAGAAATTGTCATCACAATTTTTTCTTTTCCTTTATCTCTCCGTTTTTGGGAGGATGGAGATGTAAAATGAGATGAAGGATTGGAAAAAGGATCAGGGGGAGACGGTGGTTCAAAAGGTGGTTGCTGAAAAGGGGATTTAAATGTCAATCCACTTCGTGGTTGAGAGGGTTGAGTTGGAGGCCTCTTACTATGAAGTTGGTAGTTTGGAGGGAAAAGGGATGGCATGGTGAAAGAGGGTGGTTTAAAAGCTGTAGGGATAATGTGAGGAGTGAAAAAAGGATTCACTGGAGGATCAGGAGGTGAATTTGTAAGCTCACGAAGTTGGTTTTTGAGAGACTCATGTTCTCGTTCAAGGGGGCCAAGGACAACTTCAATCTATATATAATGGGTAATGAAATTGGCAAGATCTAAAAGCTGGTTATGCACTTGGTCAATACGGGCTCTGAGAGAGGTAATGAGCTGATCATGAGCAGTTTGCTGGGTTAGGGTTTGCTGTTGTTTATGAAGAATGGACTAAAGAAGGTCATTCTGGTATAAGACATTCTTGGACTACCAATTGAGCACTGCATCAGAATTTGCAAGAGTTTGAAAAGCTGGTCCCTCAGGTGTCATGATTTTAGAAAGCTTAATCTAGTATTAGAGAGGATAGCCAGTAAGTGGGTCAGTAGACCGTTCTATGCCAGAAGGTGGAGGAGAAGCACTAGACTATTCAGTGAGAACAAAACAACTTTCTTCAGGGGTAGTTTCATCATCATTAGGGCAATAGTCGTCCTCATCGTCGGATGTTCTGCTGACTTGATCATCAAAATTATCATCAGTAGAATAATCAGAAAGTAAGACATAGTATTGATACCTTCCTGATGAGGATTCAATAAAACCAACTGTCGGGTCACCAGATTCATATCTAGCGGCCAAGAGCTGTTGAGAGGTCTTGCGACGCGGCTTCTCAATATCATACTTAACTTCAAATGCATCTTCTTCGCAATCAGAACAATTGCATGCATCACACCAGTGATGTGCGACAACAGGGGGTTCTGTGATATCAACAAAATGAATGCCTGCAGAAGATGGTCGGGACTGCACCAAAGGAGGTGTTTGAAAAGTAGTCTCGACAAGTCCGTCTTTACATCTACTATGAATAGCTTGGGTGGACTGGCGGACTTCATTTGCCTGGAACTGAGCCTCATAACTTGTAAGCCAGCTTTGTGGGAACAACTGCTAGAGTCTGCTAGGAGGAATCGTTCTCGAAAGGAAGATGTGTGAGACAACACCTTGAGAATTGATGTCAAGCATAAGGCCATCAAGAAATGATCCTTTGTAAGGAACATCTATCGCATGGTTTTGAACGCGATAAACAACCTAGTAATGGATGGTTGCGGCCAAAGAAATTTGGATCTGTGGGGCGCCAGTTAACTGAGCTTGGAGGGTAAGGGTGTTAAAAACATGTGGGTCTTTCAAAGACACATTAAAATTTGGATAGAAAGTAACGAACACAGTGCCAGAATTGAGAGTGGTTTGAATAGTACCAATCACCGCATCAGAATAGCGAATCATGCGGGAATCAAGAAGAGCTATTCGAGAAATAGCTTCTATAGTTTTTCTTTCGTGGAAAGTGATAGACATCTTTACTGCACCATAGTACAGATGAGTGTAGCCATCTTTTCGCCATTGGGGCAAAAGAGAAGTAGGTAAGGCAACTGGGAAGAAATGTTCGGCTTGATCGGCAGGGATCTGATGTTCATTAAAATTTGAGATTTGGATATACTCTTTGATTGGACTTTGAGGTGTGTGTCTGCTAAACAGTTTTTTGACTTTCTTATGAAAAGAAGTAGAAGGAAGTGTATAAACATTCTGGGGTAGGATGGGAACAAGTACTGTGAGTGGGATCGTTCCACTAGAATCAGGCAAATATTCAATTTCATATAACCCATCAATCTTGGCGGAGGTACAAGAGGCTTCAAGGGAAGAGGTGTTAAGAACTGAAGAAGAAGCTTCCATTCTTTATACCAAATCTTACCAAGCAATAGTTTACGTCTAATAGTGAGAGATGCCTTCAAACGCCTTCCTCGGCTAACACGGCTGGTTCACAATGACTAAATAGCTTTGCCTAGTGGGGTGGATAAAAACGGAAACTAGGAAACAGTAATATTGGTTTTTAGACAGGACTTACTTAAAAAGATTAACTATTGTCAAGCTTACTGGTCTGAGTATCCTGGGGATAATGGGTCACTGGGGGAGGAGCCAGGTGATGAGGTATAAAATGAAGTAGAAGATGCTGGGGAAACAGTAAGAACTTGTTGACACCGGATATCCCAGAGGTAAAAGAGTTCTTCGTCAGAAATAGCACAAAACACTTGTGTACAGTAGACAAAGGTCTAAAAACACAAACTACAAGGACAAGAATCGTCGTGTTCGAGTGTACTAAACATAACGTATGGCTCTAACAGAAATAGCACAAGATTGACTAATATATACTTATTTTGATTATTGTAGAATGAAGAAAAATGCACTGATATAATTGTTGATTATATTGAACAATTCACACTGCCGGGTCCATTTGGGTCAAGAGAAGAAATGATATCATGGGCACAACATCAGGGTAAGATTAATGGGTTTGTTGTAAGCATAAAAAACTCTGATGTCAGTGGAAATGGTCAACGAGCAAGAGTAAATCTTGCTTGTGAAAAATATGGGTCGTACAAAAAATGACTCAAAAAGCAACGTGTTGATAGTGAGGGAAAAGTAAAATGAAGATCAAAGATAGGGACGAAGAAGTGTGGTTGTCCATTTTTGTTGAATGGAAAGAACCCAAGTGAGGGTATATGGATCTTGACTGTAGCATGTGGTAACCACAATCACCCGGCAGCTAAATACCTTGAAGGCCACTTGTACGTGGGTAGGTTGGCCAAAGATGAGGTTGATGTCATGTTACAAATGACGAAGGGCAATGCATGCCCAAGAAAGATTTTAATGACATTAAAGGAAAGAAATGCAATGAATTCATCCACTTTGAGGACTAT